>CABHPP010171237.1:0-28739 GCA_902168425.1 Peromyscus attwateri
CTTGATGCGTTAAGAATCATGGTTGTGGACTGGAGAGACGGTTGTGATCACTGACTGTTCTTCCAGAGGACCCAGGTTCAATTCCCAGAACCCACATTACGATCATGTGTAATTCCAGTTGCAGGGGATCCAACACCCTCTTCTGGCCTCCATGGGCACTGCATGCACACAATGCACATACATACACTCAAGCAAACACTCATAGATATAAAATAAAACGAGTAAATTAAGAAAAAAAAAGAATCATGGTTGTACTGGGCATGAGACATAGAGGCAAGAGGATTGCTGTGAGTTGAGGCTGGGATGTGGAGTGAGACTATTGAAAGGCATGTACACACACTCACACATACACACACACACTGTAGGGGGACAGGGTCAGAGAGAGAGAGGCAGGCAGACACACACACACACACACACACACACACACACACACACACACACACTGTGGGGAGGGGCAGGGGCAGAGAGAGAAAGAGAGAGAGAGAGAGAGAGAGAGAGAGAGAGAGAGAGAGAGAAAGAGACACAGTTGGTATGAGGAGGTGTACCCATGTATTCACATATCATTAACTTACATTCTTTTTTGTTTTGCTTATTTGTTTACTTTTATGTGTAAGTATGCATGCCTGCATGAGTTTTTATGTACCACATGCATGCCAGTGCCCATGGAGTCCAGAAGGAGGTATCAGATCCCTGGGAACTCGAGTTACATGTGGTTGTGAGCTGCCTGTCCTGTGGGTGCTGGGAACTGAACCCAGGTCCCCTGCAAGAGCAGCCAGTGCTGTTAACTGAGTTTTGTATTCTTCAGCCTGTAGCAGCACTGCCCAGCTCAATGCACTCTTAACAAAGGGACAACTCAACGCAACAGCAGCATTCTCAGGAAGCAAGACAGGAACATAGCTGGCCTTCCTGTCCAGCTCCGGCTGCCATGCCTCTCGACTGCCATGCCTCTGGCCTCGGTTCCATCCCATGTCTCTTTACCTTCCCCCAACAGAGTCCAATCATCTTGTACTCTAAGCTACAGGGCGAGCCGGTGTTTTCCTGGACTCTCAACGGGGCCACTCTTGTTTCTCCATGGCCCAGTTCCACATTCAACAGAGGACCTCTGGTCAGCCCTGCTTGAATTGGAGGTCTTCAAGGCATCTATGATCGGGGGCAGCAATGACTCTATAGGGCCAAGAGGAGCATCTCCTCCAGCCGAGGACAGACCGATGCCACAGATCCTTGGTGATGAAATGGTCTTCACTCAAGAGAGGGAGCCTGGATTTCATCCTGAGAGCTCTGAGATGAGACTTGTGTCTACAGTGGACTTTGGGGACATTAGCAGCCCCAGGGATCAGTTTCCTATTATTCACACTGGATGAAGAGTATCTGTGCTGCTTCCTTGTAGGGTGGTTGGGAGAAAGCCACGCTCTGCTTGTTGTGAAGGTATTTTTTAATCTGTAACTTTTTAATCTGTAATTGCTGCTTTCCCCCCTTCTATTCTCTTCCTCCTCCTATCCCTTCTACTCCTTAAAACACAACTTACTCCATCCTTATTAGGAAAAAACATGTTTATTCATCCCAGAAAAGAAGGACCAACAAGCCTGAGCCAAAAATCTCCAGTCCTGCTGTTGACACCTTGTGGTATGCTGGTCTGAGTTTAAAACTCTGTTCTGATTGTTTTGTTTGCTGTTATTTTGAGGCAGGGCCTTGTTACGGTGCTCCAAGCTGGCCTTTTAAACTCAGCTTTCCCCTGCCTTAACCTTCTGAGATTATAGGGATGTGCCACCACTTGAAATTTGTTATTACTCTCCCTCCCTCCCTCCCTCCCTCCCTTCCATTCTTTTCATAGGGTCTCCAGGTCTTCAATCCTCTATGTAGCCAAAGCTGGCCTTGAATTTCTGATTTCCCCTGTCTGCATTACCCAAGTGCTGAGATTATAGGCATAGACCATCATGCTCAGTTTTTGAAGTGCTGGGGATCAAACCCAGGACTTCATGAAAGTTGGACAAGTGCTGCTCTACTGACTGAATTACAGCCCTGAGTCCCCCCTTCCCCACTCTTTGCTCTGTGTATGCTTGTTTATATGTGTGCAGGTGCACATGTGTGCAGGTGCACGTGTGTGTGCTTGTGGAAGCCAGAGGCAGTGACTTCTCAGTTGCTGTCCACTTTTTGGTGCAGGGCCTCTCACTGGGCTGTAGCTTGCCCAGTAGACAAGGCTGACTAGCCAGCAAGCCCCAGGGATCTGTCTGTCTCCACCAACCCCAAAATAAGGTTACAGGCTTTTAAGTGGGTCCTGGGGGATTGAACTCAGGTCCTCTTGCTTGCAAAGCAAGCACTTTTACAGATTAAACTGACATACAGCCTTTTGTTTTGTTCTTAGAGCTGGTCTTGCTATGCACCCCCACCAGGCCTGGAACTTGCTGTGGAGATTAGTTAGCTTCAAACTGGCAGTGATCCTCCTGCCTCTGATTTCAGAGTGCTGGGATCCAGGTGTGTGCCACCACACTAGTCCTTATTTACTTAATTTTTTAAAATTTATGTATATGTGTCTGTGTGAATATATGCCATGTGTGTGCAGGTGCCAGCAGAGGCCAGAAGAGGGCATCAGATCCCCTCAGCCGGAGTTATAGGCAGTTGTAAACTGCCCAAAGCGAGCTTTGGGAACCAAACTCAGGCCCTCTGGAGGAGCAGTTCTCTTAACTGCTGAGCCATCCTGCAACTCACCTTATTATAAAGCGTTCTGAAGTCTGGCCTCCTCAGAGCTGGAGGAGGGAGTGGAATGGGGTGGTATTTCCACCTTCATGGCACCCGACATGTTTGTTTCAATTGTTGGGACAGTCGGTGGGAAGCCAAGCAGGATGCTGGACATGGTGTCCCACGGCCTGCTTTCCTCCTGCCCCCAAACTTTGAAGTCTCCAGGTTGGTGTGTCTGCTGACTGAAATAACAACTGCAGAACATTCTAGGCACTGCTCCTCTGGTGTGCCTAAGCCCACATTACATTTGTGGGACATGTGGACCTGGTGCCACTGGCTGGCCATCTCTGAAGGTGGCCCACTCTGATGCCAATATGTCATTCTTTTCTTCCTGTCATGGCTTCCATTTTTTTATTTTTATTTTGGTCTTTACAGTCAACATTATATTACAGCCATTTTCCTTTCAGCAGGTGGTCTCCTAAGCAGTGTGACGAGAAAGCTGCCTGTCTCTGTGTGCCCCGGTGGCTGTCCCATAGGTGCTCTTCAGATGTCCCCATCTCTACGGAGCACTCCAGGGGAGGCCTTAGGGGCCTCGTGTTCAGCCCATCTCTCACACGATTCTGGAAAACATTTGTAAAGCATTTTCCAATTTCCATGGTGAATTCATGTCGATTATGGCTTCCCACTTTCCCTATGAGCCAGAGTCCTTAGAAAGAGCCCCAGAACAGAGGCCAAAGCAGGGCAAAGATAATGAACATTTTTATTGGCTCTCTGGACAATTGCCAAATTGTTCTCAGTTCAACAGTTTGGCAAACGTCTTGAGAGGCTACTGTGTGTGGTGGCTCCTAACCAGAACCGACGAGTGAGCCCATTAAAATGCGGCCTGGAGACCAGTAGCACAACACTGAGGCTCACTGGGACCCCTCCTCACACTAGAGGTCTGTTCTGAGTGGTTTCCTGGCATTTGATGCCTGTAATCTTAGCACTCGGGGAAGTAGAGGCAAGAAGATCATGAGTTCGAGGTCTCTCTGGGCTACGTAGGGAGACCCTGTCTGAAAAAAGACAACATACAATCATTTCACTTAATAATTGTACATGCAAAAATATACTAAATAAATTGTGAGTGCACTGAATCCAAAAACCTTTGACATCAATGGTATACTTGATTCTTTGTGTCTGTAGGCTGGACCCGTATCTGTGGAGTCTGCCATCATAGATCAAAAATATTTGGGTTAGCTGGGTGGTGGTGGCGCATGCCTTTAGTCCCAGTGCTTGGGAGGCAGAGGCAGGTGGATCTCTGTGAGTTCGAGGCCAGCATGGTCTACAAAGAGAGTTCCAGGACAGCCAGGGCTGTTACACAGAGAAACCCTGAACCAACCAACCAACCAACCAACCAACCAACAAACAAACAAACAATGGGAAACATGAGCTTAAAAGCCAACTCTATAATCATATCCCTCTGGAGCTGAAGGAGGAGGATTACTACTTTGAGGCTACAGCCCCATGTCCAGCATCTACGGCTTTTGATGGAATCTTTTGGGCTCTAAGGGCTTAGGGAGTTCTCCCCTCTAGTTCTGCTGCCTGCAGAACACACAGACTCTCTGTCGGGCTAGCTCTACTCCATGCCTGTGGTGTTCCTTGGCATTCGTCCATGGTCTCTCTCACTGTGGACCTGGAGAGGGCTGTGAGCAGTAGCCATGCTGTATCCTGAATGTTATCTTATTTCCTCCACCAAACTAGTCAACCACTCCTGGGTTTGGCACCATTCAAATTTGAAGGACACAGGCAATACACATCCAGGTTTTTTGCCAGAATATCTCATGAATGGCCTCCAGCCCTGCTCCCAGTGGAGTCTTCGCTCTCCTCTGAAGCCTCCCGACCAGGGCTCTGCTCTCCACATTTCTCTTAGCATTCTTGTCTTCAATTCTGTCCCACCAGAATGGTCCATTAAGTTCTGTGTATAACATTCTACAGCTTTCCAAGCCCCAAACTCCCCCAATACTTCCCACAAACCAGTTCCAAAGGCCTTTGAACCACACACTCATGTACATCACAACAACAGCCCACTTCTCTCTACATTAATTTCCAACTGTTAGTTACTTGCCTTATTGTCGCAACAAAATACTTGACAAAAATCAACGGAAGGAAGGGAAGGCTCACTCTACCTCACGGTTCAAGGGTTCAGTCCATCATGGTGGGGACGTCATTGCAACAGGAGGAACCGGAGGCCGCTGGTCACATGGCGTCTGCAGCCAGGAATAAGGGAGGTGAACACTGGTGCTCAGCTTACCTTGTCTTTTTATTCAGTCTGAAACTCCAGCCCATGACTTGGTGCCACGGCAGTTGGGGTGAATCGCTCTTTAACTGGTTCGATCCAGACAATCCCACCAATGTCCCCAGAAGTTTATCTCCATGGTGATTTTAAATCCTGCCATTTAAACATCAAGATTGACCGTTATGTTTATGGTGTCAATGCTGGCAGCAGCCTGTGCTCCTTGGGTGTCTCTGAGTTGTATCAGGAGGCCACATGTACTGTTTAAGCCTGTGCAAGCAGACCCCACAGTGCTCACATGGCACTTGCCCAAAGGAGCTTGCCTAAAGATGTGTTTCTCAGAGAGCATTCCCTCATTAAGTGGCACAGGGATGCACGTGTGGGGGTCATGTGAACATACACAAACATATTTGTGGAGACCACTCTTCTTCATGCTAATGGAGCTGATCTAGGCAACAGCATCATAGGACTCCTCATTTGTGTGAATAATGAAGTGGTGCTGGCTGCCTGGATAGCTGGACGTGAACAAAATATGAGTCTGTGCCCTATCCACCCTTTGGCAAGGAGGAGGAAACCCCTCCAACTGTTTATGAATGTTCTCCTGAAAGTGTGCACTGTGCTCATCAGCATAGCCTTGTTGGTGACTGAAGTTAACCCATCCTGGCTGGTTCAGCCTGCTCCAGGGGCTGTGGCAACTCAGACTAACTTTCTAAGCTGTGTGTTCTGGAGTTCTCCTTGACAATATATTTCTCAAGGTTGATCTAGTGTCCTTTGAGGCTGTTTCATGGGGTGGTCCTAGGCTTTATGGGATGTTTAGCAGCCCCCACGCCTCTTACAATAGTCACAGCAGAGAGTGACTGCAAGGGTGCTTGAATTAAATTTTAAAATCAGAAGGAATAATGAACATACTAATAAAGAAGATGTAATCAGACGTGATGGTGCACACCTATAATTCCATCTAACACATAGGAAGCTGAGGCCAGCCTGGGCTATATTGTATATGCCAGGCCAACCTGGACTACAGACTGAGACCTTGCGACAAAAGAAAAAAAATCCATTCAGCCCAATGATATTTATTTCCATAACTCAACTGCACAATATAATTTTATTTCATATTTTATGGGAGAAGGGTCTCACGAAAGCGAAAGTGTGTGGAGCTCATGGAAGTCCTATTGCCAATGTCTATGCTCACTAGTGATCATTTGCTTTCTCCTCCCCAGATGTGACAATCAAAATGGCAACAGCCATGGGCAGGTGTCCCCTGGAGAGGGGTGTGTGCAAGATCCGCCAGCTGCGAATCAGTGCCTTATTCAATTCATTATTTATTTTTTGAAAAAGACATTGTTTTGGAATGGCAAGGTGGCTCCGTGAGTTGAGACACTTGTCACATGACTGATGACCTGAGTTTGATCCCTGGGAATCACATGATGGCAGGAGGGAGCTGACGCCTGGAAGTTGCCCTCTGACCTCCACATGGATGCCATGGCACACATGCCACCCCCTCAAAAATAAATAAACCAAATAAACAAATAAATGAGATTTTAAAAAAAGACATTATTTTGTGTTTTACACAGCCCGAGTAATTTGCAACTAATTTTAAAAATTATTTTTATTATTTTGTGTGTCTAGGTATTTTGGCTACATGTATGTTTGTGTGCCCACTTGTGTGTGCATGGTACCTGTGGAGGCCAGAAGAGGGTGTTAGATCCTTTGGAACTGGAGTTTCAGATCTTTGTAAGCTACCATGTGGGTGCTGGGAATCGAACCTGAGTCCTCTGAGAGAGTAACCAGTGTCCTTAACCCCCGAGCTATCTCTTCAGTCATGACTTGCCACTCTTGACCTACAACTTTCCAAAATGTTGTGATTACAGGCATGTGCCAACACACCTGGCCCCTAATCGTTGCTTTATGTTAATGAAAAATGATCATTACTTACACGGCAAGAATGTCCAAAAAAAAAAAAAAAAAAAAAAAAAAAAAGAATGTCCACAGGGCCCCTCCTGGGTACTAGGCTTGGAACCTATGGAAGACCAATGGGGCATTACTGTCCCTGTCTCAGGAAGTTTTGGAAAGTGACAAAAGGACCAGGTGAAGTTAACAGATGCACTGGAATGTTTGGAGACCCATTAGCTCCTAGTCACCTACAAACAGTGCTGGTTAAGCAGGCCTGAAAGCTGGGTAGGATTCTCAGAGTGCACACTTCTAAGCTGGGTTTTGTGGGTGAGTAGGAATCTTTTCAGGTCAAGAAGTGGGAGACCGTCCTTGGTCAGCATGCAGAGGGGTGAAGGGTCCCGCAGAGTCTGCCTTCGCAGTCGTGAAGTTTCAAGGGAGGGACAGAGGCCTCCTTTGTAATAAGTAAAATAGGTGGGTATTCAGTTGCCGGAATCATGGAAATACTCGTTTCTTGAATGTTCCGAAAGATTCATGTCTTCTGTCGGCACCAACAATAACATACGACGTGAAATGCCACCGGCCCTGGCACCACGTCCAGCCCCGTGACGTCCAATTAGAAATGAGCGCTGATTTCAGATTTATCAGATTCCAGTTTTGACTTTTGTCCAGGAGGGAACAGGGATCCAGTGTTGTTCCAGGCTTATATTTCACCTTCTCGAGGAAGGAAAGGAAAGACACACGTCGTTTTGACAGGATGCAGAGCCGGATTCCGAGAGAGGCGCCCTATTTCATAACAGGGCTGCTGTCTTGAACAGCCCCGCCCTGTGAGTGCTGGTTAGTCTCTGGGCCCGTCATGCCCGAGATGTGAAATAGAATGCAGTCGTGAGCCGCCGGCAAGTCCAAGATGAAGGGCATCTGCCAGCTGCAGGGCTAAGTGGGCTTGGCTCGGGGTGCTTGTCCTTTTAAACTAGAGCTGGGAGCTGGGAGGGACTGGGGTTAGGAAACCTTAAAATTAGCCACAGTTGGCCTTTGCCAGAGAAGAACAGTGATGGCTCTTCCTGGAAAGTGGGGGTAGCTGGAACCATCAAGAGGCTTCTTCTTTCTTTGAACTGTTTTCCCTCCCTTCAGGGAGTGGTGGATTTTCCTCCCCCAGGAGACAGGGGATGCTGGGGATGCAACCCAGGACCTTGGGTATGCTAGGCAAGCACTCTACCACTGAGTTACACCCCAGACCTTGTTTCTACGTTGTTTGCTTTTGTTTTTGAGAAAGGGTCTAGCTGCTTAACTCGGACTGGCCCTGAACTCATCGTGTGACCCAGGCTGGTCTTGAACGTGTGATCCTTTGGCCTCAGCTTTGTGAGTACTGGCATTACAGGTGTACACCACCTCACCAAGGTTCAGGAACTATTAGTAACAAAGTAGTCCCTCCCGAACACACACACACACACACACACACACACACACACACACACACACACACCCTGTCCCTCAAGGAGATGTGCTGTAGAGAGACCAATTTGGGATGGAGTCTTTGCTTTGTCCCTCACTTTCTGAGGGATCTTGGTACTGTTCTTTTAACTTTGAGTTCCTCCTCATTAGGAGATGAGCAAATGTGGACACACACAGGGTTGTGCATGTTTTAGCCTCATTTCTGCCACTAAAGTCCACAGACTTGGGAAGATGGCTAGGGTGGGTAGAACCAGGTAGTGTCCATGTGTCTTTCCTGTCTTTACCCCTGTGGCCAATGCCAGCTTTGGGCTTGGTGCAGGCATAGGGTCAGATACTCAGAGTATCTATTGTCATGGCATTGATGGTTACTTTGCATATTGGCGAGCCCATCCCTGAGGAGCTAGGCACCCAGCCAGTGCTTAGAGGAGTTTTGGAAGGAGGAGGCGGTGGTCCTGTCTGTCCACTTCTTGATAGTGACAAGATCCTGGTTGGAGGGATCTGGACCTGGGACAGCATGAACCCGTCCATTTGGTAGTTACAGGAATCCAGCCCCTAGGAAGCAGGGCGACCCCAGTGGCTGTCTGACCTGCCCAAGATCACACTGCATGGTGGCACACTCAGCAGCATACAAAGGGTCACCTGCTCCTGTTCCAGGTAGATAGACAGTAGAGGGCATTTCCTTTGAACCAAAGAATGACCCCTCACTCCTCTTAATTAAGGGGGATTTGGACATACACCCTTCCCATTCTTCCTGGGACTGTCCCTCAGAAGAGGGTCTTTCTTCGGGTGTACCCTCACCTAGGAGGCAGAGCCCAGCCACGAGTCCATCTTTTAAAAACCTTTGTAAAGGATTTCTCATCTCCCCAAGTCCCCAAATCTGTCTGCAAACTTGGGAAGTTGAGGTTACCACATCTCCAGGCCTTTTTGTAAACCCCATCTAAAAGCAATGCTGTTTTATTATTCAATAAGAGGGACTTTAATGAGGGAACTTTGGGGGTGGGGGTGGCAAGCCAGGAGCAAGGATTGCCTCTGGAGAGAATAGGGGTGTTTTCCAGTCAGGGCCTGGAATCTGAGCGTTCAAGTTTGGGGAGAAAAACTGCTAATCCTTAGTAGGATTCCCCTTCGCGATGACTGGAGGGCCCACAGGGTGTACACTCTCCTTTTGACAGATGGCTGAGCTGGGTGCAGATGATTTGCCCAGAGAGAAACTCGGCTACTTTGGGCTGCAGTGGGCAGCTTCTGCCAGCAGGGGCCGCTCTTCTCCCTCACGCACAGGTGCCGGCGGGCGTGGCTCACCCCAATTCCCTTTACTGGCCGCGAGGTTTTCTGCAGAGGTTTGTATAGAGAGCCAAGGAGTAAGGGGAGGAAGTGGGGCCTTCTACAGCTGGTGACCGAAGTCAGTTCCCCTATATCCTCTTGGTGATTGCGATCAACAACCGTATTTATGCCCTTGGGCCCAGCCGTGGCACTCGGGAGAACAGATCTCGGAGCATTATTTGAGAAAATCAAAGATGGAAGAAGGACCCTCAGATTACCTTATATAGAGGAGAGAAAAGCGACAAAAATCCTGCTGCTGATAGCAGGTAAGATCACCCCAGGAAAGCAGGTCACACCCACTGCAGAGAACTGGGCAGGTCTATCTTGGGATGGCAACCTAGGCTCACATCTGTATTTCTATAAGAGCACAGACATGGGATGGGTTGTAGAAGCTTGTGCTGGGTTTTGGGCATTTTTGTAAAGTCCCATGCACACTTATTTGTGTACCCCTGACATGCCTAGGTAAGTCTGACGCTCACGTCAGATGGTTAACGGTGTTTATCTGCATGGGGCAACCGGATGGCCGATGTCTGCAGGCTGCCCAGTTCATTTCATAGCATGTGTGTGGGGTGTTGATTGTTCATTTTGCAGCCAGCACCAGCTTTATCATCAGAACAAAAGGCATTCTGCTTGGGTGAGTGGGGATGCATCTTGGGGTGGGGATGCATCTCAGTGTCTAAAGCAGGAAGGTCATTCCTAGCACCCCACGTAAAAGCAGCTCCTATAACCCCAGCTCTGGGGAGACAGAGGCAGGAGGATCTGGTGAGCTCTGGGTTCAGTGAGAGACCCTGTCTCAAAAAACTAAGGTGAAGAATGGTCAAGGAAGACATCCTATGTTAACCTCTACCCTCTCTACATGCACACACTTGTGTACAACTGTACACACACACACACACACACACACACACACACACTCAAATGAAATGGAAAAAAAATAAAAGAAAAACACCAAATAAGCCAGACGAGGATGGTGGACAACACTGAGCACTGTGGTAGATGCTCAATAAATTCCATTCATGGGGCTTCATCACCATCTGGCTGCCTGGAGACTTCACACGCATTTGTCTCCTTCCAAAAGGCTGTGGGGCCAATGCAGCACTATTGGGCTAACTTAAACTGGAAATGGGAGGCAAAGGAAGCCCTGTCAACAGACACACACCCAAGGAAAGGAACACGGACTATAAACATGTATATGAAGTTAATGTCACAGTGTGCCGACAGGAAAGTGTGAGCTGGAACCAGGGGGCTGTTTTGGGTTGACCCAGAGGTTTTGACTGGATCCCAGGGCATGGACTAACCATCTTCTCACCGCACTGAGAGTGGAAGGTGAGTACAGGGGGGTGGGGGGACTGGAAGGAAGTGGGCTACTGCCAGCCGCTCCCCAAACATTTGTGCTTCTTCCTTCAAGGCAAAGATGTTCAAAAGGACCGTACCCAGCACCGACCCCTCGCAGTCACACAAGGCAAATGTCAAACAGATGTCCCGGGGGAGTGGAAAAGTGACTGAGAAGCGCATTGTAGAGCTGAAACCCCCAAGCAGTGGAAAGTATGGGTCCTGATGAGCGTGCAGCCTGCCCTCCATGAGGGGTTCTTTTCACCACCCACTGACAAACAGCCTTCCAGGTCTCCCAGCAGCCATGAGGGGAGGAGCAGGGTGAGATAGCCTTACCTGGATGAAGTGGTGGATGATCGCCCAATACCCAGAGCTCCCAGGGTCTGGCAGCCACCACTGTCCAGCCGCGACTCCCCTGTCTTGTGCTCTCTGTCATGCTCGTCTTCGAATCCATACTCTGTAACATACACACCCCTGATCCTCCCACTCTCTAGCATACACATTCTTGATCCTCCCATGTGCTCCACTCTCTAGCATACACATCCTTGATCTTCCCACTCTCTAGCATACACATCCTTGATCTTCCCACTCTCTAGCATACACATCCTTGATCCTCCCATGCGCTCCACTCTCTAGCATCCCCATCCTGCATGCCCCCCATCTCTAACATTCACACCAGCCCAGCATTTAAGGCTGAGCACAATGAACCCACCACCCTTTTCTCCTCCATGCTGTTAGTTACACTCTAGCCCATCTTCAAATCCTTCCTGTCTTCACAATGCTGCGCTCTTTCCCCAGACCACTCATCAGCCCCCACACCTCCCACACAACCTTCCAGACTCAAGAGGTTGGCCATGGAGCCGCCTTCTTCCATATAGGCCTGCACAGTGGCCTTCACTCCCCAGTCCCAAGCCCCTGGGAGGCAGAGTCTGTCACCATGCCATCTGTGGTTTGGAAGGACAGACTCAGTAGTGAGGGTTCCCATGGCTTAAAATTTCATCCCAAAGCAGTATCATAGAGGACTTCCTGGAGGAGGTGACCTACCAGGTGCTCGGTAAGCAGGAGCTGGGTGGGGGAAGAGAGTGCTGGTAGGCAGGAGTTCTGGCTATGTGCCACCCACCCTCACAGATACTTTACACAGGCCATCTCATGTCACATGCAGGAGTCTGGCACCGTTTAATCCCTGCTTGCAGAGGAAGGATCTGAGGCCTAGGGAGGCTTGCTAACCTGCCCCGGGGCCAATCCCAAGTCACAGTGTCTTGCATTTAGCTTCAGTGCTTGAGATGGAGCGCAGAGTCTTGCCACACTAGGCAAGTGTCCTGCCAGTGAGTCATTCCCGGCCCCTACTGCATTCTCTGAACACCCCAGCTCTAAGAGCACTGAGTTCCAGTCCTTATGCCACTTAGTATTCCTACCAAGCCTGGGAGGGAGGTTATCAGTCAGGCCCCACTTTAAGGTCTTGTTCCACCAGTTTGGACTGAAGAGGCCGGTGCTAGTCCCTGATCCCTTAGCTAGAGAGCAGGAAGCCCACAGCCAACCTTCCACAGCTCCACGGTGCTGAGCTCTTTCCCTGCAATGGCTCGCTCTGGTACAAGGTTTACCCTCACCCACCCCCTTGCCCCTGGGAGCCTGAGGGTAGCCCGCCTCCCTGCCTTGACTCCCCTGGATTTGGTGCCTCAGTGGGGACGGAGGAGGCCCTCCTGCCGCCTTCCCACTTTTTCCTGGTTGTCTGCCCGTACATTCCTCTGCCTACTGCCAAGAAGGGGTGGCTGATTATTCGCAGTCAGCAGAGCAGGTGTTTCTGCAATGCAGTGTGTGTATGAATGTGTGTGTGTGTGTGTGTGTGTGTGTGTGTGTGTGTGTGTGTGTGGTATGTGTGTGCGTGTGTGTAGAACACAACTAGGAGTGTGCATGGGCAATGTCACTGTGTCCTTGTGGCTTGGTGCTTCTAGGACAATTGGTAAGAATAGAAAGGGACCAGCCAATGGTGCCGCACGCCTTTAATCCCAGCACTCGGGAGGCAGAGGCAGGTGGATTTCTGTGAGTTCAAGGCCAGCCTGGTCTACAGAGTGAGTTCCAGGACAGGCACCAAAACTACACGGAGAAACCCTGTCTCGAAAAAAACAAAACAAAACAAAACAAAATGAAACAAAACAAAACAAAAAAACCAAAACAGAACAAAAAAAAAAAAAAAAAAGAAGAAAAGAAAAGAAAGAATTTCCCTGTCAGTGACCTAGCCAAAGCCCCTCCCCTCTCCTGTGGTTGGCTGTGAGGGTGGAGCTGCCGAGGGAGATTGAAAGAGAATGAACACAGGATTCTGGTATCTATACCAAGTCCAGTGAGCCTTCACTGTGAACCTTGGGTCATGTTCCCTAACCTGTCTAGGCTGTGTGCTGGTGTACAAAGGAGATGTCTTAGCCCAAAGCCTCCTGGAGGGTTAACCAAAACACTGTGTGTCGTGGTACACCTTAGGCTGCGTCATTTATACAGAGCACACTCACTTCTCATGGTCCCGCAGGTTGGGATGTCTGCGGCTGAGGGACTTGATTTTGACGAAGGTGAATGGTAGCACAGTAAAGGACAACTTGGGGGAGGGGGAGGGGGAGGGGGAGGCAGGAACTTGAATCAGTAACTACTTCCAAGAACCGTGGTGACAGCTGCTCAGTCCGCTTAAGGCACCTGTCAGGCCATGATCTCCTGACCTGGCAGTACTACCACACCAGGGACCCAGTTTCCAGCATGCTGGCCTTGGGGGGCCATGTCAGAGCCATAGCACTGTACAGAGGCACATAGCATGGCCAGCTCTTGTGCCCTTGATTTTCCCAATCCAACCCCTCCAGCCCACAGGTTCAGAACTTCCTGAGCTCTGGGCATGGGAAGCTGCCCCTATGGACTGAGACTTTAGCTAGGGGGAGCCCCCTTCCCCAGTACCACAACAGGTGGTGGCAGAGAGGCCAAGATTTCTTCCTCAGTTCCTCGGTGTTTCTCTGGCAGCAGTCAGACTGTCTGAGCCCTCTAGAACTTGGTCTCCTTCAGGTGCCTCCCACTCTCCAAGCTCCACCCCCCAGGTTTTCCTCTCCACCCGCCTCATCCACCCCAGAGTTGCTGCTGGCACCTCTTTGCTGGTCTCTGGTGTCACAATGCTCCCTGCCTGGCCTACACTTTGTCTCTGGTCCCTCATGGTGCTCTTCCCAGATTCTGTCTGTGGAGTAAGCTGCCATCCCTTTCCTGACAGGCCTCCCTCTCAGCGTCCTGAGCTCCATGATGCAAGTTCCTTGTCACCTCTGGTTCCAGCTCTGCCACTAACAGCCCACGATGTATCTGGGAGAATGCCATGCTCCCATGAGTCCCATAGAAGGATGCTGCCTTCTCTCAGCAGGATGCAGAGGCCACGGTGGCTGGCCCCACCTCCTTCTGCCTCTTGCAGGAGTGACTGAGTGGACAGTGGCTTTGGAGTGAGAGCTCTGGGGTGTAGCTCAGCCTGGCTCTCCTTTGGGGTGGGAAGTAGGCCTGCAGCTAGCTGTGTGGTTGGTTGAATTCACCCCAGAGTCTTAGGGATTGCATTTGGCCTCAGCCATGAGCCTGCTCTCTGATCAGCTGTTCCAACAACTGACATTGTGATTACAGTCGCCCAGCCCCGCATCTAGCTCTTGCTAATTCCAGATCAGCTGGGCAGGTGGCATGCAGTCAGCATGTCCCATCTCTGAAAGCCTTACCTGACTAGTGGTCTTGCTGGCCCTTCCACGATGGTTTTCTTTTTCTTTTCTTTTAATTTTTCGAGACAGGGTTTCTCCGTGTAGTTTTGGAGTCTGTCCTGGATCTTGCTCTGTAGACCAGGCTGACCTTGAACTCACAGAGATCTGCCTGGTTCTGCCTCCCAAGTGCTGGGATTAAAGGCGTGCACCACCACCACTATGGGGTTTTATTCAGCCATAAAAAAGGAATGAAATTTTGTCATTTGCTCAAGATTGAGTAGAACCAGGGAATCATCATGTTAAGGGAAATGAGCCAGACTCAGATGAATATTTTTTCCTCATATGTGAAACCTTGACTTTCTGTCAATCAATCAGTCAATCAATCAATCAATCAATATACATACATATGTAGAAAATAGAAAGGGGAGGGTAAAGAGACTGTTAGGAGGGGTGGAAGGAGAAGAGAACAGTGGGTGAATGTGGTTCAAGTGCATGATACACTTAACTGAAATAGCATTATGAAGTCCATCACTTCGTATAATTAATATAGATTAATAGAAAACTTTTTTTGTTGTTGTTTATTTTCGAGACGGGTTTCTTTTTGTAGCTCTGGCTGTCCTGGATCTTGCTCTGTAGCCCAGGCTGACCTCGAACTCACGGAGATCTGCCTGGCTCTGTCTCCCGAGTGCTTGGATTAAAGGTGTGCACCACCACTGCCTGGCTAGAAAACATTTTTAAGAAAGTAAATCTTCAAGAGGCAGAATGGAAATCAGATTCCCCACTCCAGCCAGGCTCTCTGGACCCCTGGAGTCTGCTGAAGCACGTGGTCCTGTGTCTGACTTTCTCCCACTGGCTGATGTTGGGAAGGCATTGAGCACCTTGGCACCACCTCCTTGTGTCTTTCTGTCCCACAGGACTAGCAGGCTGAAAACGGCCCACGAAAACAGCATTTTGTAGAGGTGTGACTGTCCTTCAAGGCAAGTCAGAACATCCAGGTAGGCTGGCACACTCCTTCCTGGAGGTTACACTGCTCCGGACAGTGGGCTTTGTCTGGGGAACAGAAAGAACATAGTCATACAATCAGGCGAGCACGTGTGTGTGTGTGTGTGTGTGTGTGTGTGTGTGTGTGTGTGTACGTACATGTGGGGACAAGGTGTATAAACGACCCCTTCTCCAGGAGACCGGCCCACTCCTGGTCAGGTCCTAGAGTGGGAAAACTCTTGCTTCCCAGCACCAGAGGTAAGTCTACACTCAGTGACGACTCTGAACTTGGGGAGGGATCCAGAACCCTCCATGGGCCCTTCCGAGCACTCCATCACACATACTTTGAGGCTGGAGGTACAAGGACTCTCTAGCCCTGAGCAAAAGAAGCCTGGCACTTGGAGAGCACTGGGGCCTGGGGCCACATGTGGACAGAAGGACTTGACAGTCAATGAGGCTTGCCTGTGCAAGGCTCTCTACACACACAAATGCTCCCCCTTGTGGTCTGTGAAGTATGACTCAGCGCTTTGTACACAGGGAGAGACCAAAGTTCCGTTGGGTCACCTGCTTGCCCCACATGGGAGAAAAAAGAAACTGGAAGATGTTTAGGGAGTCAAGAACATCCAGTCCCCTCCCTACCAGGAGACCCCTATAGTCCTGAAGTGATCTGGAGGAAAGGGAAGGGGGGAAGAGGGAGATGGTCCTGACACTGGGGTGGGGTAGGGGCATGGCAGCAGGAGTGGGAAGGGGGAGGGGCTAACCTTCACAGCCTAAATTGTGCCTTTGCCATTATTAATTGTTAGCTGTTTAAGCAACCCCATTTGGCATCTCATTTAGAGGCTTAGTGAAAATGGACAGCTGGGTGTGGAGCCTGCATGGGGCTGGACTAGGCCCTCTGCACAGGCGAAACAGTCGTGTAGCTTGATCTGCTTAAGGGGTTGGCAGTAGGATCAGAACCCATTCCTGGTGCATGAGCAGGCTTTTTGGAGCCCACTACCTATGGTGGGACACCTTGCACAGTCTAGAGTTAGGGGGAGGGGCTGGACCTGCCTCTACTGAATGTACCTCTCCATGGGAGGCCTTACCTTCACCTTCTTGTAGGAGGGAATGGAGGGTGAGTTGGGAGGGGGAGGTTGGAGGGACAGGAGGAGGGAAGAGGGGGATCTTTGATTGGTATGTAAAATGAATATAAAAATTTTCTTAATTAAAAAAAAGAAAATAGGTAACTGGGCCTTCTGCAACCATGGGGAGGGGAAACAGAGGACATTTGTTCTGGAAACTTACTATGACAAAGTCTCTTTAGTCTCTTCCATCCATCCTTCCACTGGTTTACATCTATTCCTCCGTATCCATCCATTCCAAGACAGGCCAGACCAGAGTGGGAGCTTTAGCTGCTGACATCTGAAAATCTTGGAAACCATGCCAGACTCTGCCGCTTCCTTACCACGTGACACTAGGCAGCCAACGTGACCCCTCTGAACCATTTCTTCACCAGTGAAGCCCAGATTATGCCTCCAGTGTGAAGGTGTCAGGGTGGCATTGGTGTGAAGAGGCTCCCGAGGTCCCTGCATGGTGCCGTGACATTGCTGGTACTCCTCTGTGCTGGCGCCCATCCTCTTTCTAGTCAAAAGCACGGCCAGGCATTCTTTCCAGTGTTGCCTGGGCTGGTCCTGTCCTGGGCTCTAGAAGGGAGTAAGAACAAGAGGTGGAGGCAGGGGAGTGTGTTTTCATGTGTCTGACAGACTCCTCCTGGGAACAAACATTGAGTAAGACAGAGACCGCTGGTGGTTCCTCATCTGCGCAGCTGTGTGCTTTGTGGGTCTCCCTCCTGCTATGGGTGGTGAGGACAGTCAGTCTGAGGCGGGCCCGAAGCAGTTGAATGATTTGTCCATGAGCAAGCAGGCCTCAGCCAGGACCATAACCAGAGCGGCAACCGGCACAAACCTTAAGGAGAACCCCCTGGACCGCTACCCAGGCAGATACCTGAGACCCTCTCACTTCAGGACAAGATTCAGCCTTGGGAAGTAGCAAGCCTCACAGGGAATCGAGTGCTTCCTACTGTTTGGCTTCTGGGGCCCAGCCGGCTCATTGAAGGAGAAACTGAGGCTCAGGGAGGAGGAGGTCACTGAGTTGCCAGTTTGGAATTTGATGTCCCCCCCCCCCCCAATATCTCATGTCAAAAGTATACTGCATCAAGGTCATCATTATCTCTTTGTTGTAGGGCCCTGGCTCCCTGGGGAAGCCGGTGACTTTATAAGCAGGCAGAGAAGGGTATTCTGTAACCTGGGAAGGTGGCCTCTCCTTCCCCTCCCTCCTCTCTGCTCCCTGTCAGCCACCCATCTGGTACTTGCTTAGGGCCCCTTCTCTGCCCAGGACATCAAGCCTGGGGGCAGGTGGCTGTCTTTACTGTTGCTGATGCCCTACAAGACCAGAGTCATTCCGCTTGTCTGGCCTGCCTTTCCCCTCTTGCCTCTAAGTGCTGGCCTCTGCCATGCCAGTGCCTCTCCACAACACTATTTAGAAAACTTCTGGTTCCATTTGCTAACAAAGCCTGTGAATTTCAATGTCCACCCAGGCCATCCCGCATAGTCTCCTGTTTTCTCCCCTTTGGACATGGAGACACCTTCACTAGTGTGACCTTGCAACGGGAAGCTTTTTTGTGTCCCTCCTGGCCCCGCAGCAGCTTATAAAGTAATCATGCAGAGGCTTAATATTAATTACAAACTGTTTGGTCTATGGCTCAGGCTTATTGCTAGCTAGCTATTACATCTTAAATTAACCCACTTCTATTAATCCATGGATTGCCATGTTTCTCGTGGCTTTACCTGTGTTCTATTACAGCTCACAGTGTCTCCCCTCCTGACTCCGCCTGCCTTCCTTCTCCCTGTATCTTTGCTTGGATTTCCCGCCTGGCTATAACCTGTCTTGCCATAGGCCAAAGCAGCTTCTTTATTAACCAATGGTAGCAACATATATTCACAGCATACAGAAAGACCACCCCACAGCATGACCTGGACTTAAGTCTCACCTTGTCTGAGGCCAAAGAAGGAATGGAATCTGTATCCAGACCCACCTGGCTACTCCTGGCCAAGGTGGCCCAGTGCAGGGCAGACAGGGCAAGCAGAAAAACCAAGGTGTGCTGATAATGGTGACACTGAAGGGTCTTTATGGATCCGTCTTCATATCAACCCAGTGAGGCAGTTTTTTTTCCCCACAGACTAGGAATCCCGGGCTCAGAGTGGTCAAGTAACTTGGTTAAGGACACACAGAACATAACTGATAGGACCAGGATTTGAACCCACTCATTAACCTAACTGTGGTGATATTGTGTTCCCCAAAATATTGTGCACCCTAATAAACTTATCTGGGGTCAGAGAACAGAACAGCCACTAGATACAAAGACTAGAAAATGGTGGCACACACGCCTTTAATCCTAGCATTCCAAAGGCAGAGATCTGTCTGGATCTCTGTAAGTTCAAGGCCACATTGGAAACAGGCAGGCATGGTAACAAGAGCCTTAAATCCCAGGAAGTGATGGCAGGAAGCAGAAAGGTATATGAGGCATGAAAACCAGGAACTAGGCCTGGTTAAGCTTTCAGGCTTTCGAGAAGCAGTTCAGCTGAGATCCATTTGGATAAGGACTCAGAGGCTTCCAGTCTGAGGAAAAAGGATCAGCTGAGGAATTGGCAAGGTGAGGTAGCTGTGGCTTGTTCTGCTTCTCTGATCTTCCAGCGCTGACCCCAATACCTGGCTCCAGGTTTGATTTTATTAATAAGAACTTTTAAGATTCGTGTTACACCTAACTTTCTTTTTGACAAGGTTGTTATGTACTCCAGGCTACTCTTGAATTCATCCGTACCTTCTTGTCTCAGCCTCTCAAGGGCTGACACAGGCAAGCACCACCATGGTCAGCTTGGGACCCGTGTGTGTGTGTGTGTGTGTGTGTGTGTGTGTGTGTGTGTGTGTTTCAATATCAAGAAAGTGCTTCTTTATCCCTGATGTGAATTGTGAATACTGTCCACATTGGCTGGCTGACTTTCAACATCACTTTTTCCTGTTCAGTTTTCAAGTTTATTTGTGAAATTTTTTCAAGTTTATGGCAAGGGGGTTCGGTAAAGGTTTGCCTTGTAAGCAGGAGGATCTGTGTTTGCTCCTTTGAATCCTCTCAGATGCCAGATGTGGTGACACATGTTTGTAATCCCAGTACTGGCAAGGCAGAGACAGGTAGATCCTTGGGACTCCTTGGCCTGCCGGGCTAACCTACTTGATGAGTTCTGGGCCAGTGAGAGACCCTGCTTCAAAAAGCAAAAACCACAACATGGACGGTTCCTACAGAATGACAGCTGAGCAGGTATGGTGGCAAAAGTCCTTTATCCCAGCATCGGGGAGGCAGAAACTCTGTGACCCAGAAATAAGTGGAACTCTGTGAATTCAAGGCCAGTGAGTTTCAGGGTAGCCAGGGATACACAGTGAGACCATCTCAAAAACCAAAAACAAACACAAACAAAAATCAAACAACAGTGGGAGTTAGCCTCTGACTGTCACACACATGCATGCACACACGGGCACTTACACATGAATGCACATGCACACACAATTTGTGAAAAGTTAGCAGTCCTTTATGCAGTTTGAGCAACTACCCTTAGAGAAAGGACTTGGCTGTTTTTGAAGTTGTATGTAAGCATGCTGTGGTTTTTTTTTTTTTTTAAAAAAAAACATTTAAGGGATTTTTAACATATACACATCGGGTTCATCTGGAATTTATTTTGCTCTTTAGAATGAGCCGTGGTCACCACGTTTTGTTTGTTTGTTTTGTTTTTGAGACAGAATCCCACATAGCCCAGACTGTCCTTGAACTCACTCAGTAACAAAAGATGACCAGGAACTAGGTCCCCTGAGCTGGAGATCTGGACCAAGCCTAGGACAGATGCAGGAGGATGCTGGGGATGGAACGGGTGATCAGTTCTCAGGAAGTACCAGTCTGATGCACAGACAGAGCTTCAGAAAGGGGGCCATGTCACTGGGTCTTAAGCCAGCTGGACAGGTGAGGGTGAGCACTCGCAGCCCTTCGAGGTGTGGAGGGAGAGCTCAGAAAAAGCGTGCAAGGGTCTCATGGTGCCTCACTGGCCCTGAGCTCACTTTGTAGCCGAGGCTGGCCTTGAGCACGATCTCCATGTCTGGGATCACAGGTGTACCCTCCCGCCCCAACTCCCTGAAGTGCTCTTGACATCCCTGTGGCTTTTGTCTCCAGTCTCATTTAGTGTCTTCCTGAGACCCTAAGCATAAACATGTCTAAGAAAGGTAAGCCACACTTTTCATTCCTGTGTTTCACAGGGGACTCTGGTGACTCTGGAAAATGTCTCTGGTGGGAGGGGCTGGGCAGGATGATGCAGGTGGAAGACCTGGGGCCTGGCTTCTTCTGGATGCTTCTTTGTTTGTGGAGGGGGGAGGGTAGGGGAGCACCGGGGGAAGGGGTGGGGGAATGCTCGCCCTTTCTCCTGTTGTCTGGTTCTGCCTTCCTCTTCTCATTTGTCTTTTGGGCCTCTGAATGAGGTCAGGTACACGCAGGGAGCGCAGGTGATTTAGAATACTCAGGACGCCGAGGCACAAGGGAGCCGGTCTTCTGAAAAGTTTCTGATCCTCAGCCAGAGCCTGCTCCTACCTTGTCTTTTCCAGAAATCTTGCTCACAGACCTGGTTTGTCTCCAGGCTGCTGCCTGGTGATCCAGCTCAGCTTGCGGGCGGCTGTGGACGCTGCTCTGTCACCGCCTAGTGGCCAAAGGCGGGAAAGCATCTATTTAAGTCTCGCGCTCAGCAGTTCCAGCCTTCGTTTGCTGAAGCCAAGATGCCAAGCATCTTAGCGTTTGGATGTGGCTCTGTCGTCTTCCTGGGCGCTGTTTCTATCTTGGGCTGCTTTCTTCCTCACACTGAGCCTCTTTCATTAGCCAAACCAACAACTGAGTCCTGGCTTCATGCTTCCCTTTGAGTCTCAGCTTTTCCATCAATAAAATGGGAAAGTAAAGCCCGCGATGATCATACAGATTCTTCAAGCAGTATGACTAGGACAGGATTGTAATGGTGTCATGTGAGTGTGTGCGTGTGTGTGTGTGTGTGTGTGTGTGTGTGTGTGTGTGTGTGTGTGTGTACACCCACGCATGTGCGTGCAGAGGCCAGAGCAGGATGCCAGGTGCCTTTTCCTATAACTCTATGTCTTATTATCTCAAGACAGGGTCTCTTGATGGGTGGAAGCTTAACATTTTGAATCCACCTGTCTCCATCCCCCAGTGCTGGTGTTACAGGTGGGCACAGCCAGGCCTGGCTTTTTGTTTTTATGTGAGTGCTGCGTGTTTGGACTCAGGCCCCTCATGTTGGCAGAGCAAATGTTCTTACTCACTGAGCCATCTCCTCAGTCCCCTAATTGATTGATATTAGTTGCTCTGTTTATTAATTATATAATATACAATGCAAAGTTTGTTGCACATACTGTAATTATTATTGTTAAGACATTAGATGCAGGAACTCCGTCAATAAGCAAGATTTCCACAGTATCTCATTCACAGTGGCTTCAATCTATGACAACACAGACGACCATCCCCACTAGATCAGGTGAGTTTACAGTGGCATACTCTCTGAGAAAATCCTAGAATGCAATGGAAAAGCCGCAACCCAGGCACTAATGTGAAGGGATCTCACAGCTGCTAAGTTGGGGGATGAAGCGAGGCAGTTCTGTGCGCTGGGGAGGGCAAGGACCCTGTGGAGGTCTGAGGTGCTCTGTGGCTCCATATAGCTAGTGGCTATCCCTTCATGCGAGGGCTCAGGGAAATGACACACACCTAGGCCTATGAATTTTATGTAGCTTTAAATATTCTTCAATGAAAAGTAAAGACAGTAACCACAGAGTGGAAGAGTACATGAGAATGGATGATGGGCAATGCCTGCATTTTTAAATGCACTTTCTATGCTTCAGTATGTATAGTCAGAAAGATTTTGTCATTTTAAAAATGTTCTTCATCTCAGTCCAGGGAGATGGTCCAGTTAGGAAAGTGTTTGCCATGCAAGCATGAGGACCTGAATTCATTCCCCAGAGTCTACATTTAAAAAGCCAGGCATGGGCTGGAGTGTTAGAGCCCTTGTTAGTGCTCTCCTAGAGGACCTGAGTTCTGGTCCCAGCAGCTCACAATCAGCAATAACTCCAGCTCCAGGTGGATCTGATGCCCTCTGCTGACCCCCATGGGCATTGCATGCACATGCACATGACACACACACACACACACACACACACACACACACACACACACACACTCAGGACTTGTGATAAGGAAGCATCAATTACACAGGCTGAACACTCTTAATCCCAAACTCTGAAATCCCAGATCCAGAACATTCCCACATGAGTCTGACACCAGAGTCACATAGTTCAATGTTTACCAATGTGGTTTATGAGCAAAATTATTCAAAATATTACATTGAAATACCTTCAGGGTCTAAAGTGTATCTGAGACACACAGATTGCATCTTTCACTTGAATGCCATCTCCAAGATGTGTCTCTTATGTTTCTGCAGATATTCCAAAATTCTGAAAAACTTCTGGATCCAGAAGCAGTTCTGACCCTGGGTATTTTATGTAAATAAAAAATTATTATATTATATTGTTCTTGTGTACATGGTATGTGCATGTTGTGTGTGTGTGTGTGTGTGTGTGTGTGTGTGTGTGTGTATGTGTGTGTGTGTGTGTGTGAAAGGACAACTCTGAGGAGTTGGTTCTTCCCTCATCTTTATGTGGGTTCCAGGGATGATTTTAAGCAGGAATGGCAAGTGGTTTTAGCAGCTGAACCATTTCTCGACTGGTCCTGAGCATTTTAGAAAGTAGGCACTCAACCCGCTTGTAGATACGCTTTACAAAAGGCAAAGGGTTTTGGTGACTGGATCCTTGTGTATTTTCGGGACTTCCTGTGTAAGTGGGGGTGGTTAGTCGTCTCTACAGCCCATGCTGGTAAATCTGGGCACTGATAAGCACCTTCCACCCATGCAGGGTCTTAGCCCATCCCCTGGCATGGAAGATTCTCAGAGGGCAGTGGGGGAGCCTCTCTTGGTGGGGAGGAAACAGGATGCTTAGGGCTCAGGGGCTCCTTGATCGCCAGCACTGTTCTCCGGATGACTTGTGGTGACTGTAGAGGAGTCCCCTCCCTCCTTATCTGTCTGGGAATTTCTTAGCAGCGCCCATGAACCATGCTTCCCTCTTCATCTGGAGGGAGGCTAGGCTTGGCCCTTAGAAGAGGCATGCAGGGACTTCCCTTTCTCCACCCCTGGGTGACCCCAGGAGCCTTGGGTACAGAGGTCACCTCTAGCTTCCCTTTTGATGATAGGTGGCGGTGGCTTAGAGCTCAGCTTCTTCAGTCAGATGAAGTTGGACATGGACCACTGCTCACAGTGAGCATCCCTGTCACACCTTTCAGTTCCCAAGCCCTCTCCTTTACGCCTGTCTGTAAGCCTGTGAGGACCAATCCTCCCTCCCAGGGCCTTCGGGAAGGAATAAGCTCCTGCCAGGCCAGTACCCTGCACCTATGTGTTCTCAGCAGACCAGTGAGCCCTTTCTCTGCCTAGCCTCTGGCTCACCTCAGCCTGTCCCAGCTGGAGAGATGCCTGTGATGGTTCTGAACCTCTGTCCACCCAAACCCAACAGCTTCCAGGGATGTCTGAAAAATGTGCCAGGGAGGGCAGAGTCCTGAGCTGGCATCTTCCATCCCTTGCAGAGACCAAAGAGGAGACAAGCAGGCCAGAGGAGTCCTAGGCATGGAGCAGCCACCAGCTTGAGGGAAGCCTCAGAGCAGGAGAAAGAAAACCAAAGAGAGCACCAGCCCCCAGCTCTGGAGGGCTGCAGCAGCCGGATCCCAGAGCTCGCCCTTTTGCCTGGGCCTGAGGAAGCAGAGGCCAGCAGTACCATTGTCTCTAGTGATACCTAGGGGCCTGGCCTGGCTCTGGGGTCCCTAGGAGAAGCTCCTGCTGTACCCCCACACCCCAGGAGGTGCTGCTGTCTCAGCCCAGGTAGATGGCAGGCCTCCTAGGCTCTCCGAATTTTGTAACTACCTTTCAAAGAATCATAACACTCTCCTCACTTTACAAAAACAGAAATGGAGGCCCAGAGATGCCAAGACACTTGCATAAATCACACTGTATTGTTCCACATGATCAGTATCTCCAAGGCCAGCATTCCCCTTGTCTCAGTTTGCTGGGAAAGGTCTCCTGAGAGAAACTGGCATTCCCGAGACACTGGCTAGCCCTCTGGGGGACCACTCCAGCCCTTTAGTTACGAAATATTAAGAATATGTATTTTGAAATGTCATTGGTATGAAGATAAATTCAGTCCATGAATTTGGGGGTCTTTTCAACCATCATGGGATGTAGACACTGGCTTGCTCTGCTGAGGAGAGATGGTGGCTTTGCCCATTGGGTGCCCCTGATGGAGCCCCTCTGTGGGGCAGCTCCATGCTGGGTGCTTCCCAACCACTCAAGGACACCCTCTGAAGATGCGTCAGCACCCTACCCCAAAATGCTCCAGCAAGCAGATTCTGGATGTCAAAGATCAACTCAAGGTCATGTATACCTTTAGGGCTCAAATTCAGCTGCTGGGGCAGAAAACATTCCGGGACAGGGTGTGGGGAAATGTGAACATTAAGAAGCCCTCAGGGATCTGGACACAGAATCAGGAGCTGGCTGGGCTGCTGGGACAGCCACACGGCCTTCTGCAAGAGGCAGGCCATGTTGACAACTGCCACCCTTGGCAAGAGCAGGGTGGCAGGATCTGACACCTCCTTGGCAGTGACGACCGAAGGGCACTCCTTGGCGGGCCTTTACCATATGGACATTTGGGAATTGAACCCAGGTCCTCTGGAAAAGCAGTCAGTGCTCTTAACTGCTGAGCCATCTCTCCAGTCCATATGGGTATTTGGAACCACCTCACTGTGGAGGAAGAGGGCTCTGGGTCCTGAACTTGTCTCCTAAGCAGGGGCTGCTGGGTACTGTGGCACAGGTGTTTACGGACCACAGGTCTTATAGACCAGAGGTCCCCAAGGTTGGTTTCAAGGCAGACTATATAGGAAGGTTTGAGAGACGCCTACTTAGGCTAGCTGGATCAAGTTGAAGAGGGGTCTGGGTCCCTGCCGTGTGTATACCAAGCAAGCGCTCTACCACTGCACTCCAAGTTCTCATCAGTGTCTAAAGTTATAAACAAAATTCATGACTTAGACTGGGTCTGGGTGGGGTGGGGTGATCTGGTGATTGGGTTACTGAGACAGGCTTATAGTGGCCGTCCTCCAAACACCCATGGCACAGTGCTCTCCCCATCTGGGACATCCTAGTGTGTCTATTTCCTGTTCTGCCAGCTGTTGTATTTCCAGGACCTAGTGATTGAGATTGATCGTTCACTCCCTTGGCAGCCCTGTGTGCCCATTCCCCTGCCTCTGAGCTCCTCTGAATTAGACTGTCCCACCTCACGGTCTGGAGGGCTCAGGACTTGAGAGCATGCTGTGGCTTCCTGCTAAGCTTGGAGCTGGCAATGACCAAAACAACAGTCGAGGTGTCCTACGGAAGTGCAGGAGTGCCAGCACCGCATGTCTCCTCAGGGCTTCTGAGCTCTGAGTTCCACGAGGCTGTGCGAATACATGTGTGGGTCCATGCTTGTGCTCAGGTATCTGAGCCCATGTGCACATATCGGGATCAGGAGTCTGGCTGTGTGTGAGTTCTCCCTTGTTGTTCCCTAGGCAACTGTGTGAATGTGTGTACATCATTGCTGGGTCACCTGGAAGGCAGATACCAGGGACTTCAGCAAGGCAGAGGCACCAGAATAAAAAGGCTGATAGATAAACTGGAGAAAGAAATCATTTTAAGTTATAATTAGAAAAATTCAGAAAATTTATGGAGGTGTTGCTTTATTTTCCATACAGGAGAGTTTTCTGATATTCCAAAAAAGCTATTTGTTTGTTTGTTTGTTTATTTATTTATTTATATATTTGTATATTTATTTATTTTTGAGACGGGGGTCTCACTATGTAGCTCTGGTTGACCTGAAACTCACTATGTAGACCAGGATGGTCTTGAACTCACAGAGATCCACCTGTGTCTGCTTCTTGAGTGCTGGAGTTAAAGGCATGTGTCTCTAGACTCGCTTCCTTTGCTTAATTTTACATTCTTTGTAGGAAGTGGGTAAGGAGATTCATGTGGGGCCCCCACATTCAAGTTCTCTTAAGAGTCATGTGGGGAGCTGGAGAAATGGCCCCGCAGTTAAGAGCTTGCCCCCGTACCCACATCAAGTGCTTTGCAACCACCGGTAACTCCAGCTCTAGGGGATCCAACACCCTTTGCTGGACTCTGCCAGCACTCCCCCTACCCACATATATATACTTACAAATACATCTTCCACATCTTCTTCAAAGGAGTCCTGGTGGAACTCTGACCCACCAGCATACTGGTGGCAGTAAGCTTTTGCATGCAATGGGCATGCAGGGGCTGTGGGTCGCTCCTCTCCAGGCTTCTCTCTGCTCCTCTGCTATGCTCACACAGAAGCAGGCAGGTGTGAAGCCCTCCCGGGCTGCCATGTCCTTGGACTCATGGAAATGCTGCTTGGGATGTTTTAGGATGCAAGACATCTCTTTTGCCTGACGGAGGAGTCTCTTCTAACTCAGCCTCCATCACTTCATTGCAAGTATGAAAAGAACAAAAAAACTGAGAATGAGCTTCGGAGTTCTCCACCTTCAGAGATGCGGTCCTTCCCTCTTCATGGCTGAGGCTATACATACGGTCTTCCCTTGTGCCCAGCCTCCAGGGTGTGTTGGTCCAAACAGGGAAGCCAGCAGCCTCATAGGTAACAGATATAATGAAAAGCTGTGGTGGGGATTAGAGATGTGGGTCAGTAGGCAGAGCACTGGTGCAGTGTGCACAGAGGCCAGGATTTGGTCCCTGGTGCTGTATAAAAGCAGGTGTGGTGGGGCATGGCTGCATCCCAACCACTCAGGAGGTGGGGCTGAAGGACCATGAATGCAAGTTACATAGCAAATTCAAGGCCAGTTTGGGCTACAAGAGACTCTGTTTCAAAGAAAATAAAACAAAGGATTCCATGGGAATGCACCGTCTCACCATTCCAGAGACCACTATTGTAGCCTGTTGGGGCTGGGAAGGTGTGACACTTCTGTCTGCCTGGAGAGGATAAACACAATGAGTGAGGGAAGAAAGACATTTTTTTAAAAAAAATTTAAATTAAAATTTTTTCGTTTATTTTACATACTGACCACAGTTTCCACTCCCTCCTCTCCTCCTGTTCCCTCCTCCCACCTCTCTTCTACCCCCGACCTCCATCCATTCCTCCTCATCTCCATTCAGAAAGGGGCAGGCCTCCCATGGGAGTCAACAAAGCATGGCACATCAAGTTGTGGCAGGACCAAGCTCCTCCCCCTGCATTAAGTCTGGTCGAGGCAACCCAGCATGGGGATTGGGTTCCCAAAAGCCAGCTCAAGCACCAGGGACAGGTCCTGATCCCACTGCTAGGAGCCTTACAAACAGATCAAGCTACACAACTGTCACATACATGCAGAGAGCCTAGTTGGGTCCCATGCAGGCTCCCTAGCTGTTAGTCTAGAATCCCACTAGGTCAGGTGTCTCTCTCTGTGGGTTCCCCTGTCATGATCTTGACCCTGCTTGCTCATACAATCCCTCCTCCCTCTCATCAAAAGGACTCCTGGAGCTTGGCTCAGTGCTTGGCCGTGGATCTCTGCATCTGTTTCCGGATGAAGAAACAGATCTCTGCATCAGTTACTGAATGAAGGCTCTCTGATGACAATTAGGATAGTCACCAATCTGATTACAGAAGAAGGCCAGTTCAGGCCCCCTCTCTACTATTGCTAGGAGTCTTAGCTGGAGCCATCCTTGTGAATTCCTGGGAGTTTCCCTGACACCAGGTTTCTCCCTAACCCTGAAATGCTCAACCATCAAGATATCTCTTTCATTGTTCTCCCCATCCGCCCCTCCCCCAACCCCCCAAGCCCCCCAACCTAATCCCTCATGTTACCATACCTCCATCCCCACTCCACCCCACCCATACCTCCATCCCCACCCCACCCCACCCATACCTCC
>CABHPP010171238.1:0-28693 GCA_902168425.1 Peromyscus attwateri
CTTGATGCGTTAAGAATCATGGTTGTGGACTGGAGAGACGGTTGTGAGCACTGACTGTTCTTCCAGAGGACCCAGGTTCAATTCCCAGAACCCACATTACGATCATGTGTAATTCCAGTTGCAGGGGATCCAACACCCTCTTCTGGCCTCCATGGGCACTGCATGCACACAATGCACATACATACACTCAAGCAAACACTCATAGATATAAAATAAAACGAGTAAATTAAGAAAAAAAAAGAATCATGGTTGTACTGGGCATGAGACATAGAGGCAAGAGGATTGCTGTGAGTTGAGGCTGGGATGTGGAGTGAGACTATTGAAAGGCATGTACACACACTCACACATACACACACACACTGTAGGGGGACAGGGTCAGAGAGAGAGAGGCAGGCAGACACACACACACACACACACACACACACACACACACACACACACACTGTGGGGAGGGGCAGGGGCAGAGAGAGAAAGAGAGAGAGAGAGAGAGAGAGAGAGAGAGAGAGAGAGAGAGAAAGAGACACAGTTGGTATGAGGAGGTGTACCCATGTATTCACATATCATTAACTTACATTCTTTTTTGTTTTGCTTATTTGTTTACTTTTATGTGTAAGTATGCATGCCTGCATGAGTTTTTATGTACCACATGCATGCCAGTGCCCATGGAGTCCAGAAGGAGGTATCAGATCCCTGGGAACTCGAGTTACATGTGGTTGTGAGCTGCCTGTCCTGTGGGTGCTGGGAACTGAACCCAGGTCCCCTGCAAGAGCAGCCAGTGCTGTTAACTGAGTTTTGTATTCTTCAGCCTGTAGCAGCACTGCCCAGCTCAATGCACTCTTAACAAAGGGACAACTCAACGCAACAGCAGCATTCTCAGGAAGCAAGACAGGAACATAGCTGGCCTTCCTGTCCAGCTCCGGCTGCCATGCCTCTCGACTGCCATGCCTCTGGCCTCGGTTCCATCCCATGTCTCTTTACCTTCCCCCGACAGAGTCCAATCATCTTGTACTCTAAGCTACAGGGCGAGCCGGTGTTTTCCTGGACTCTCAACGGGGCCACTCTTGTTTCTCCATGGCCCAGTTCCACATTCAACAGAGGACCTCTGGTCAGCCCTGCTTGAATTGGAGGTCTTCAAGGCATCTATGATCGGGGGCAGCAATGACTCTATAGGGCCAAGAGGAGCATCTCCTCCAGCCGAGGACAGACCGATGCCACAGATCCTTGGTGATGAAGTGGTCTTCACTCAAGAGAGGGAGCCTGGATTTCATCCTGAGAGCTCTGAGATGAGACTTGTGTCTACAGTGGACTTTGGGGACATTAGCAGCCCCAGGGATCAGTTTCCTATTATTCACACTGGATGAAGAGTATCTGTGCTGCTTCCTTGTAGGGTGGTTGGGAGAAAGCCACGCTCTGCTTGTTGTGAAGGTATTTTTTAATCTGTAACTTTTTAATCTGTAATTGCTGCTTTCCCCCCTTCTATTCTCTTCCTCCTCCTATCCCTTCTACTCCTTAAAACACAACTTACTCCATCCTTATTAGGAAAAAACATGTTTATTCATCCCAGAAAAGAAGGACCAACAAGCCTGAGCCAAAAATCTCCAGTCCTGCTGTTGACACCTTGTGGTATGCTGGTCTGAGTTTAAAACTCTGTTCTGATTGTTTTGTTTGCTGTTATTTTGAGGCAGGGCCTTGTTACGGTGCTCCAAGCTGGCCTTTTAAACTCAGCTTTCCCCTGCCTTAACCTTCTGAGATTATAGGGATGTGCCACCACTTGAAATTTGTTATTACTCTCCCTCCCTCCCTTCCATTCTTTTCATAGGGTCTCCAGGTCTTCAATCCTCTATGTAGCCAAAGCTGGCCTTGAATTTCTGATTTCCCCTGTCTGCATTACCCAAGTGCTGAGATTATAGGCATAGACCATCATGCTCAGTTTTTGAAGTGCTGGGGATCAAACCCAGGACTTCATGAAAGTTGGACAAGTGCTGCTCTACTGACTGAATTACAGCCCTGAGTCCCCCCTTCCCCACTCTTTGCTCTGTGTATGCTTGTTTATATGTGTGCAGGTGCACATGTGTGCAGGTGCACGTGTGTGTGCTTGTGGAAGCCAGAGGCAGTGACTTCTCAGTTGCTGTCCACTTTTTGGTGCAGGGCCTCTCACTGGGCTGTAGCTTGCCCAGTAGACAAGGCTGACTAGCCAGCAAGCCCCAGGGATCTGTCTGTCTCCACCAACCCCAAAATAAGGTTACAGGCTTTTAAGTGGGTCCTGGGGGATTGAACTCAGGTCCTCTTGCTTGCAAAGCAAGCACTTTTACAGATTAAACTGACATACAGCCTCTTGTTTTGTTCTTAGAGCTGGTCTTGCTATGCACCCCCACCAGGCCTGGAACTTGCTGTGGAGATTAGTTAGCTTCAAACTGGCAGTGATCCTCCTGCCTCTGATTTCAGAGTGCTGGGATCCAGGTGTGTGCCACCACACTAGTCCTTATTTACTTAATTTTTTAAAATTTATGTATATGTGTCTGTGTGAATATATGCCGTGTGTGCAGGTGCCAGCAGAGGCCAGAAGAGGGCATCAGATCCCCTCAGCCGGAGTTATAGGCAGTTGTAAACTGCCCAAAGCGAGCTTTGGGAACCAAACTCAGGCCCTCTGGAGGAGCAGTTCTCTTAACTGCTGAGCCATCCTGCAACTCACCTTATTATAAAGCGTTCTGAAGTCTGGCCTCCTCAGAGCTGGAGGAGGGAGTGGAATGGGGTGGTATTTCCACCTTCATGGCACCCGACATGTTTGTTTCAATTGTTGGGACAGTCGGTGGGAAGCCAAGCAGGATGCTGGACATGGTGTCCCACGGCCTGCTTTCCTCCTGCCCCCAAACTTTGAAGTCTCTAGGTTGGTGTGTCTGCTGACTGAAATAACAACTGCAGAACATTCTAGGCACTGCTCCTCTGGTGTGCCTAAGCCCACATTACATTTGTGGGACATGTGGACCTGGTGCCACTGGCTGGCCATCTCTGAAGGTGGCCCACTCTGATGCCAATATGTCATTCTTTTCTTCCTGTCATGGCTTCCATTTTTTTATTTTTATTTTGGTCTTTACAGTCAACATTATATTACAGCCATTTTCCTTTCAGCAGGTGGTCTCCTAAGCAGTGTGACGAGAAAGCTGCCTGTCTCTGTGTGCCCCGGTGGCTGTCCCATAGGTGCTCTTCAGACGTCCCCATCTCTATGGAGCACTCCAGGGGAGGCCTTAGGGGCCTCGTGTTCAGCCCATCTCTCACACGATTCTGGAAAACATTTGTAAAGCATTTTCCAATTTCCATGGTGAATTCATGTCGATTATGGCTTCCCACTTTCCCTATGAGCCAGAGTCCTTAGAAAGAGCCCCAGAACAGAGGCCAAAGCAGGGCAAAGATAATGAACATTTTTATTGGCTCTCTGGACAATTGCCAAATTGTTCTCAGTTCAACAGTTTGGCAAACGTCTTGAGAGGCTACTGTGTGTGGTGGCTCCTAACCAGAACCGACAAGTGAGCCCATTAAAATGCGGCCTGGAGACCAGTAGCACAACACTGAGGCTCACTGGGACCCCTCCTCACACTAGAGGTCTGTTCTGAGTGGTTTCCTGGCATTTGATGCCTGTAATCTTAGCACTCGGGGAAGTAGAGGCAAGAAGATCATGAGTTCGAGGTCTCTCTGGGCTACGTAGGGAGACCCTGTCTGAAAAAAGACAACATACAATCATTTCACTTAATAATTGTACATGCAAAAATATACTAAATAAATTGTGAGTGCACTGAATCCAAAAACCTTTGACATCAACGGTATACTTGATTCTTTGTGTCTGTAGGCTGGACCCGTATCTGTGGAGTCTGCCATCATAGATCAAAAATATTTGGGTTAGCTGGGTGGTGGTGGCGCATGCCTTTAGTCCCAGTGCTTGGGAGGCAGAGGCAGGTGGATCTCTGTGAGTTCGAGGCCAGCATGGTCTACAAAGAGAGTTCCAGGACAGCCAGGGCTGTTACACAGAGAAACCCTGAACCAACCAACCAACCAACAAACAAACAAACAATGGGAAACATGAGCTTAAAAGCCAACTCTATAATCATATCCCTCTGGAGCTGAAGGAGGAGGATTACTACTTTGAGGCTACAGCCCCATGTCCAGCATCTACGGCTTTTGATGGAATCTTTTGGGCTCTAAGGGCTTAGGGAGTTCTCCCCTCTAGTTCTGCTGCCTGCAGCACACACAGACTCTCTGTCGGGCTAGCTCTACTCCATGCCTATGGTGTTCCTTGGCATTCGTCCATGGTCTCTCTCACTGTGGACCTGGAGAGGGCTGTGAGCAGTAGCCATGCTGTATCCTGAATGTTATCTTATTTCCTCCACCAAACTAGTCAACCACTCCTGGGTTTGGCACCATTCAAATTTGAAGGACACAGGCAATACACATCCAGGTTTTTTGCCAGAATATCTCATGAATGGCCTCCAGCCCTGCTCCCAGTGGAGTCTTCGCTCTCCTCTGAAGCCTCCCGACCAGGGCTCTGCTCTCCACATTTCTCTTAGCATTCTTGTCTTCAATTCTGTCCCACCAGAATGGTCCATTAAGTTCTGTGTATAACATTCTACAGCTTTCCAAGCCCCAAACTCCCCCAATTCTTCCCACAAACCAGTTCCAAAGGCCTTTGAACCACACACTCATGTACATCACAACAACAGCCCACTTCTCTCTACATTAATTTCCAACTGTTAGTTACTTGCCTTATTGTCGCAACAAAATACTTGACAAAAATCAACGGAAGGAAGGGAAGGCTCACTCTACCTCACGGTTCAAGGGTTCAGTCCATCATGGTGGGGACGTCATTGCAACAGGAGGAACCGGAGGCCGCTGGTCACATGGCGTCTGCAGCCAGGAATAAGGGAGGTGAACACTGGTGCTCAGCTTACCTTGTCTTTTTATTCAGTCTGAAACTCCAGCCCATGACTTGGTGCCACGGCAGTTGGGGTGAATCGCTCTTTAACTGGTTCGATCCAGACAATCCCACCAATGTCCCCAGAAGTTTATCTCCATGGTGATTTTAAATCCTGCCATTTAAACATCAAGATTGACCGTTATGTTTATGGTGTCAATGCTGGCAGCAGCCTGTGCTCCTTGGGTGTCTCTGAGTTGTATCAGGAGGCCACATGTACTGTTTAAGCCTGTGCAAGCAGACCCCACAGTGCTCACATGGCACTTGCCCAAAGGAGCTTGCCTAAAGATGTGTTTCTCAGAGAGCATTCCCTCATTAAGTGGCACAGGGATGCACGTGTGGGGGTCATGTGAACATACACAAACATATTTGTGGAGACCACTCTTCTTCATGCTAATGGAGCTGATCTAGGCAACAGCATCATAGGACTCCTCATTTGTGTGAATAATGAAGTGGTGCTGGCTGCCTGGATAGCTGGACGTGAACAAAATATGAGTCTGTGCCCTATCCACCCTTTGGCAAGGAGGAGGAAACCCCTCCAACTGTTTATGAATGTTCTCCTGAAAGTGTGCACTGTGCTCATCAGCATAGCCTTGTTGGTGACTGAAGTTAACCCATCCTGGCTGGTTCAGCCTGCTCCAGGGGCTGTGGCAACTCAGACTAACTTTCTAAGCTGTGTGTTCTGGAGTTCTCCTTGACAATATATTTCTCAAGGTTGATCTAGTGTCCTTTGAGGCTGTTTCATGGGGTGGTCCTAGGCTTTATGGGATGTTTAGCAGCCCCCACGCCTCTTACAATAGTCACAGCAGAGAGTGACTGCAAGGGTGCTTGAATTAAATTTTAAAATCAGAAGGAATAATGAACATACTAATAAAGAAGATGTAATCAGACGTGATGGTGCACACCTATAATTCCATCTAACACATAGGAAGCTGAGGCCAGCCTGGGCTATATTGTATATGCCAGGCCAACCTGGACTACAGACTGAGACCTTGCGACAAAAGAAAAAAAATCCATTCAGCCCAATGATATTTATTTCCATAACTCAACTGCACAATATAATTTTATTTCATATTTTATGGGAGAAGGGTCTCACGAAAGCGAAAGTGTGTGGAGCTCATGGAAGTCCTATTGCCAATGTCTATGCTCACTAGTGATCATTTGCTTTCTCCTCCCCAGATGTGACAATCAAAATGGCAACAGCCATGGGCAGGTGTCCCCTGGAGAGGGGTGTGTGCAAGATCCGCCAGCTGCGAATCAGTGCCTTATTCAATTCATTATTTATTTTTTGAAAAAGACATTGTTTTGGAATGGCAAGGTGGCTCCGTGAGTTGAGACACTTGTCACATGACTGATGACCTGAGTTTGATCCCTGGGAATCACATGATGGCAGGAGGGAGCTGACGCCTGGAAGTTGCCCTCTGACCTCCACATGGATGCCATGGCACACATGCCACCCCCTCAAAAATAAATAAACCAAATAAACAAATAAATGAGATTTTAAAAAAAGACATTATTTTGTGTTTTACACAGCCCGAGTAATTTGCAACTAATTTTAAAAATTATTTTTATTATTTTGTGTGTCTAGGTATTTTGGCTACATGTATGTTTGTGTGCCCACTTGTGTGTGCATGGTACCTGTGGAGGCCAGAAGAGGGTGTTAGATCCTTTGGAACTGGAGTTTCAGATCTTTGTAAGCTACCATGTGGGTGCTGGGAATCGAACCTGAGTCCTCTGAGAGAGTAACCAGTGTCCTTAACCCCCGAGCTATCTCTTCAGTCATGACTTGCCACTCTTGACCTACAACTTTCCAAAATGTTGTGATTACAGGCATGTGCCAACACACCTGGCCCCTAATCGTTGCTTTATGTTAATGAAAAATGATCATTACTTACACGGCAAGAATGTCCAAAAAAAAAAAAAAAAAAAAAAAAAAAAAGAATGTCCACAGGGCCCCTCCTGGGTACTAGGCTTGGAACCTATGGAAGACCAATGGGGCATTACTGTCCCTGTCTCAGGAAGTTTTGGAAAGTGACAAAAGGACCAGGTGAAGTTAACAGATGCACTGGAATGTTTGGAGACCCATTAGCTCCTAGTCACCTACAAACAGTGCTGGTTAAGCAGGCCTGAAAGCTGGGTAGGATTCTCAGAGTGCACACTTCTAAGCTGGGTTTTGTGGGTGAGTAGGAATCTTTTCAGGTCAAGAAGTGGGAGACCGTCCTTGGTCAGCATGCAGAGGGGTGAAGGGTCCCGCAGAGTCTGCCTTCGCAGTCGTGAAGTTTCAAGGGAGGGACAGAGGCCTCCTTTGTAATAAGTAAAATAGGTGGGTATTCAGTTGCCGGAATCATGGAAATACTCGTTTCTTGAATGTTCCGAAAGATTCATGTCTTCTGTCGGCACCAACAATAACATACGACGTGAAATGCCACCGGCCCTGGCACCACGTCCAGCCCCGTGACGTCCAATTAGAAATGAGCGCTGATTTCAGATTTATCAGATTCCAGTTTTGACTTTTGTCCAGGAGGGAACAGGGATCCAGTGTTGTTCCAGGCTTATATTTCACCTTCTCGAGGAAGGAAAGGAAAGACACACGTCGTTTTGACAGGATGCAGAGCCGGATTCCGAGAGAGGCGCCCTATTTCATAACAGGGCTGCTGTCTTGAACAGCCCCGCCCTGTGAGTGCTGGTTAGTCTCTGGGCCCGTCATGCCCGAGATGTGAAATAGAATGCAGTCGTGAGCCGCCGGCAAGTCCAAGATGAAGGGCATCTGCCAGCTGCAGGGCTAAGTGGGCTTGGCTCGGGGTGCTTGTCCTTTTAAACTAGAGCTGGGAGCTGGGAGGGACTGGGGTTAGGAAACCTTAAAATTAGCCACAGTTGGCCTTTGCCAGAGAAGAACAGTGATGGCTCTTCCTGGAAAGTGGGGGTAGCTGGAACCATCAAGAGGCTTCTTCTTTCTTTGAACTGTTTTCCCTCCCTTCAGGGAGTGGTGGATTTTCCTCCCCCAGGAGACAGGGGATGCTGGGGATGCAACCCAGGACCTTGGGTATGCTAGGCAAGCACTCTACCACTGAGTTACACCCCAGACCTTGTTTCTACGTTGTTTGCTTTTGTTTTTGAGAAAGGGTCTAGCTGCTTAACTCGGACTGGCCCTGAACTCATCGTGTGACCCAGGCTGGTCTTGAACGTGTGATCCTTTGGCCTCAGCTTTGTGAGTACTGGCATTACAGGTGTACACCACCTCACCAAGGTTCAGGAACTATTAGTAACAAAGTAGTCCCTCCCGAACACACACACACACACACACACACACCCTGTCCCTCAAGGAGATGTGCTGTAGAGAGACCAATTTGGGATGGAGTCTTTGCTTTGTCCCTCACTTTCTGAGGGATCTTGGTACTGTTCTTTTAACTTTGAGTTCCTCCTCATTAGGAGATGAGCAAATGTGGACACACACAGGGTTGTGCATGTTTTAGCCTCATTTCTGCCACTAAAGTCCACAGACTTGGGAAGATGGCTAGGGTGGGTAGAACCAGGTAGTGTCCATGTGTCTTTCCTGTCTTTACCCCTGTGGCCAATGCCAGCTTTGGGCTTGGTGCAGGCATAGGGTCAGATACTCAGAGTATCTATTGTCATGGCATTGATGGTTACTTTGCATATTGGCGAGCCCATCCCTGAGGAGCTAGGCACCCAGCCAGTGCTTAGAGGAGTTTTGGAAGGAGGAGGCGGTGGTCCTGTCTGTCCACTTCTTGATAGTGACAAGATCCTGGTTGGAGGGATCTGGACCTGGGACAGCATGAACCCGTCCATTTGGTAGTTACAGGAATCCAGCCCCTAGGAAGCAGGGCGACCCCAGTGGCTGTCTGACCTGCCCAAGATCACACTGCATGGTGGCACACTCAGCAGCATACAAAGGGTCACCTGCTCCTGTTCCAGGTAGATAGACAGTAGAGGGCATTTCCTTTGAACCAAAGAATGACCCCTCACTCCTCTTAATTAAGGGGGATTTGGACATACACCCTTCCCATTCTTCCTGGGACTGTCCCTCAGAAGAGGGTCTTTCTTCGGGTGTACCCTCACCTAGGAGGCAGAGCCCAGCCACGAGTCCATCTTTTAAAAACCTTTGTAAAGGATTTCTCATCTCCCCAAGTCCCCAAATCTGTCTGCAAACTTGGGAAGTTGAGGTTACCACATCTCCAGGCCTTTTTGTAAACCCCATCTAAAAGCAATGCTGTTTTATTATTCAATAAGAGGGACTTTAATGAGGGAACTTTGGGGGTGGGGGTGGCAAGCCAGGAGCAAGGATTGCCTCTGGAGAGAATAGGGGTGTTTTCCAGTCAGGGCCTGGAATCTGAGCGTTCAAGTTTGGGGAGAAAAACTGCTAATCCTTAGTAGGATTCCCCTTCGCGATGACTGGAGGGCTCACAGGGTGTACACTCTCCTTTTGACAGATGGCTGAGCTGGGTGCAGATGATTTGCCCAGAGAGAAACTCGGCTACTTTGGGCTGCAGTGGGCAGCTTCTGCCAGCAGGGGCCGCTCTTCTCCCTCACGCACAGGTGCCGGCGGGCGTGGCTCACCCCAATTCCCTTTACTGGCCGCGAGGTTTTCTGCAGAGGTTTGTATAGAGAGCCAAGGAGTAAGGGGAGGAAGTGGGGCCTTCTACAGCTGGTGACCGAAGTCAGTTCCCCTATATCCTCTTGGTGATTGCGATCAACAACCGTATTTATGCCCTTGGGCCCAGCCGTGGCACTCGGGAGAACAGATCTCGGAGCATTATTTGAGAAAATCAAAGATGGAAGAAGGACCCTCAGATTACCTTATATAGAGGAGAGAAAAGCGACAAAAATCCTGCTGCTGATAGCAGGTAAGATCACCCCAGGAAAGCAGGTCACACCCACTGCAGAGAACTGGGCAGGTCTATCTTGGGATGGCAACCTAGGCTCACATCTGTATTTCTATAAGAGCACAGACATGGGATGGGTTGTAGAAGCTTGTGCTGGGTTTTGGGCATTTTTGTAAAGTCCCATGCACACTTATTTGTGTACCCCTGACATGCCTAGGTAAGTCTGACGCTCACGTCAGATGGTTAACGGTGTTTATCTGCATGGGGCAACCGGATGGCCGATGTCTGCAGGCTGCCCAGTTCATTTCATAGCATGTGTGTGGGGTGTTGATTGTTCATTTTGCAGCCAGCACCAGCTTTATCATCAGAACAAAAGGCATTCTGCTTGGGTGAGTGGGGATGCATCTTGGGGTGGGGATGCATCTCAGTGTCTAAAGCAGGAAGGTCATTCCTAGCACCCCACGTAAAAGCAGCTCCTATAACCCCAGCTCTGGGGAGACAGAGGCAGGAGGATCTGGTGAGCTCTGGGTTCAGTGAGAGACCCTGTCTCAAAAAACTAAGGTGAAGAATGGTCAAGGAAGACATCCTATGTTAACCTCTACCCTCTCTACATGCACACACTTGTGTACAACTGTACACACACACACACACACACACACACACACACACTCAAATGAAATGGAAAAAAAATAAAAGAAAAACACCAAATAAGCCAGACGAGGATGGTGGACAACACTGAGCACTGTGGTAGATGCTCAATAAATTCCATTCATGGGGCTTCATCACCATCTGGCTGCCTGGAGACTTCACACACATTTGTCTCCTTCCAAAAGGCTGTGGGGCCAATGCAGCACTATTGGGCTAACTTAAACTGGAAATGGGAGGCAAAGGAAGCCCTGTCAACAGACACACACCCAAGGAAAGGAACACGGACTATAAACATGTATATGAAGTTAATGTCACAGTGTGCCGACAGGAAAGTGTGAGCTGGAACCAGGGGGCTGTTTTGGGTTGACCCAGAGGTTTTGACTGGATCCCAGGGCATGGACTAACCATCTTCTCACCGCACTGAGAGTGGAAGGTGAGTACAGGGGGGTGGGGGGACTGGAAGGAAGTGGGCTACTGCCAGCCGCTCCCCAAACATTTGTGCTTCTTCCTTCAAGGCAAAGATGTTCAAAAGGACCGTACCCAGCACCGACCCCTCGCAGTCACACAAGGCAAATGTCAAACAGATGTCCCGGGGGAGTGGAAAAGTGACTGAGAAGCGCATTGTAGAGCTGAAACCCCCAAGCAGTGGAAAGTATGGGTCCTGATGAGCGTGCAGCCTGCCCTCCATGAGGGGTTCTTTTCACCACCCACTGACAAACAGCCTTCCAGGTCTCCCAGCAGCCATGAGGGGAGGAGCAGGGTGAGATAGCCTTACCTGGATGAAGTGGTGGATGATCACCCAATACCCAGAGCTCCCAGGGTCTGGCAGCCACCACTGTCCAGCCGCGACTCCCCTGTCTTGTGCTCTCTGTCATGCTCGTCTTCGAATCCATACTCTGTAACATACACACCCCTGATCCTCCCACTCTCTAGCATACACATTCTTGATCCTCCCATGTGCTCCACTCTCTAGCATACACATCCTCGATCTTCCCACTCTCTAGCATACACATCCTTGATCTTCCCACTCTCTAGCATACACATCCTTGATCCTCCCATGCGCTCCACTCTCTAGCATCCCCATCCTGCATGCCCCCCATCTCTAACATTCACACCAGCCCAGCATTTAAGGCTGAGCACAATGAACCCACCACCCTTTTCTCCTCCATGCTGTTAGTTACACTCTAGCCCATCTTCAAATCCTTCCTGTCTTCACAATGCTGCGCTCTTTCCCCAGACCACTCATCAGCCCCCACACCTCCCACACAACCTTCCAGACTCAAGAGGTTGGCCATGGAGCCGCCTTCTTCCATATAGGCCTGCACAGTGGCCTTCACTCCCCAGTCCCAAGCCCCTGGGAGGCAGAGTCTGTCACCATGCCATCTGTGGTTTGGAAGGACAGACTCAGTAGTGAGGGTTCCCATGGCTTAAAATTTCATCCCAAAGCAGTATCATAGAGGACTTCCTGGAGGAGGTGACCTACCAGGTGCTCGGTAAGCAGGAGCTGGGTGGGGGAAGAGAGTGCTGGTAGGCAGGAGTTCTGGCTATGTGCCACCCACCCTCACAGATACTTTACACAGGCCATCTCATGTCACATGCAGGAGTCTGGCACCGTTTAATCCCTGCTTGCAGAGGAAGGATCTGAGGCCTAGGGAGGCTTGCTAACCTGCCCCGGGGCCAATCCCAAGTCACAGTGTCTTGCATTTAGCTTCAGTGCTTGAGATGGAGCGCAGAGTCTTGCCACACTAGGCAAGTGTCCTGCCAGTGAGTCATTCCCGGCCCCTACTGCATTCTCTGAACACCCCAGCTCTAAGAGCACTGAGTTCCAGTCCTTATGCCACTTAGTATTCCTACCAAGCCTGGGAGGGAGGTTATCAGTCAGGCCCCACTTTAAGGTCTTGTTCCACCAGTTTGGACTGAAGAGGCCGGTGCTAGTCCCTGATCCCTTAGCTAGAGAGCAGGAAGCCCACAGCCAACCTTCCACAGCTCCACGGTGCTGAGCTCTTTCCCTGCAATGGCTCGCTCTGGTACAAGGTTTACCCTCACCCACCCCCTTGCCCCTGGGAGCCTGAGGGTAGCCCGCCTCCCTGCCTTGACTCCCCTGGATTTGGTGCCTCAGTGGGGACGGAGGAGGCCCTCCTGCCGCCTTCCCACTTTTTCCTGGTTGTCTGCCCGTACATTCCTCTGCCTACTGCCAAGAAGGGGTGGCTGATTATTCGCAGTCAGCAGAGCAGGTGTTTCTGCAATGCAGTGTGTGTATGAATGTGTGTGTGTGTGTGTGTGTGTGTGTGTGTGTGTGTGTGTGTGGTATGTGTGTGCGTGTGTGTAGAACACAACTAGGAGTGTGCATGGGCAATGTCACTGTGTCCTTGTGGCTTGGTGCTTCTAGGACAATTGGTAAGAATAGAAAGGGACCAGCCAATGGTGCCGCACGCCTTTAATCCCAGCACTCGGGAGGCAGAGGCAGGTGGATTTCTGTGAGTTCAAGGCCAGCCTGGTCTACAGAGTGAGTTCCAGGACAGGCACCAAAACTACACGGAGAAACCCTGTCTCGAAAAAAACAAAACAAAACAAAACAAAATGAAACAAAACAAAACAAAAAAACCAAAACAGAACAAAAAAAAAAAAAAAAAAGAAGAAAAGAAAAGAAAGAATTTCCCTGTCAGTGACCTAGCCAAAGCCCCTCCCCTCTCCTGTGGTTGGCTGTGAGGGTGGAGCTGCCGAGGGAGATTGAAAGAGAATGAACACAGGATTCTGGTATCTATACCAAGTCCAGTGAGCCTTCACTGTGAACCTTGGGTCATGTTCCCTAACCTGTCTAGGCTGTGTGCTGGTGTACAAAGGAGATGTCTTAGCCCAAAGCCTCCTGGAGGGTTAACCAAAACACTGTGTGTCGTGGTACACCTTAGGCTGCGTCATTTATACAGAGCACACTCACTTCTCATGGTCCCGCAGGTTGGGATGTCTGCGGCTGAGGGACTTGATTTTGACGAAGGTGAATGGTAGCACAGTAAAGGACAACTTGGGGGAGGGGGAGGGGGAGGGGGAGGCAGGAACTTGAATCAGTAACTACTTCCAAGAACCGTGGTGACAGCTGCTCAGTCCGCTTAAGGCACCTGTCAGGCCATGATCTCCTGACCTGGCAGTACTACCACACCAGGGACCCAGTTTCCAGCATGCTGGCCTTGGGGGGCCATGTCAGAGCCATAGCACTGTACAGAGGCACATAGCATGGCCAGCTCTTGTGCCCTTGATTTTCCCAATCCAACCCCTCCAGCCCACAGGTTCAGAACTTCCTGAGCTCTGGGCATGGGAAGCTGCCCCTATGGACTGAGACTTTAGCTAGGGGGAGCCCCCTTCCCCAGTACCACAACAGGTGGTGGCAGAGAGGCCAAGATTTCTTCCTCAGTTCCTCGGTGTTTCTCTGGCAGCAGTCAGACTGTCTGAGCCCTCTAGAACTTGGTCTCCTTCAGGTGCCTCCCACTCTCCAAGCTCCACCCCCCAGGTTTTCCTCTCCACCCGCCTCATCCACCCCAGAGTTGCTGCTGGCACCTCTTTGCTGGTCTCTGGTGTCACAATGCTCCCTGCCTGGCCTACACTTTGTCTCTGGTCCCTCATGGTGCTCTTCCCAGATTCTGTCTGTGGAGTAAGCTGCCATCCCTTTCCTGACAGGCCTCCCTCTCAGCGTCCTGAGCTCCATGATGCAAGTTCCTTGTCACCTCTGGTTCCAGCTCTGCCACTAACAGCCCACGATGTATCTGGGAGAATGCCATGCTCCCATGAGTCCCATAGAAGGATGCTGCCTTCTCTCAGCAGGATGCAGAGGCCACGGTGGCTGGCCCCACCTCCTTCTGCCTCTTGCAGGAGTGACTGAGTGGACAGTGGCTTTGGAGTGAGAGCTCTGGGGTGTAGCTCAGCCTGGCTCTCCTTTGGGGTGGGAAGTAGGCCTGCAGCTAGCTGTGTGGTTGGTTGAATTCACCCCAGAGTCTTAGGGATTGCATTTGGCCTCAGCCATGAGCCTGCTCTCTGATCAGCTGTTCCAACAACTGACATTGTGATTACAGTCGCCCAGCCCCGCATCTAGCTCTTGCTAATTCCAGATCAGCTGGGCAGGTGGCATGCAGTCAGCATGTCCCATCTCTGAAAGCCTTACCTGACTAGTGGTCTTGCTGGCCCTTCCACGATGGTTTTCTTTTTCTTTTCTTTTAATTTTTCGAGACAGGGTTTCTCCGTGTAGTTTTGGAGTCTGTCCTGGATCTTGCTCTGTAGACCAGGCTGACCTTGAACTCACAGAGATCTGCCTGGTTCTGCCTCCCAAGTGCTGGGATTAAAGGCGTGCACCACCACCACTATGGGGTTTTATTCAGCCATAAAAAAGGAATGAAATTTTGTCATTTGCTCAAGATTGAGTAGAACCAGGGAATCATCATGTTAAGGGAAATGAGCCAGACTCAGATGAATATTTTTTCCTCATATGTGAAACCTTGACTTTCTGTCAATCAATCAGTCAATCAATCAATCAATCAATATACATATATATGTAGAAAATAGAAAGGGGAGGGTAAAGAGACTGTTAGGAGGGGTGGAAGGAGAAGAGAACAGTGGGTGAATGTGGTTCAAGTGCATGATACACTTAACTGAAATAGCATTATGAAGTCCATCACTTCGTATAATTAATATAGATTAATAGAAAACTTTTTTTGTTGTTGTTTATTTTCGAGACGGGTTTCTTTTTGTAGCTCTGGCTGTCCTGGATCTTGCTCTGTAGCCCAGGCTGACCTCGAACTCACGGAGATCTGCCTGGCTCTGTCTCCCGAGTGCTTGGATTAAAGGTGTGCACCACCACTGCCTGGCTAGAAAACATTTTTAAGAAAGTAAATCTTCAAGAGGCAGAATGGAAATCAGATTCCCCACTCCAGCCAGGCTCTCTGGACCCCTGGAGTCTGCTGAAGCACGTGGTCCTGTGTCTGACTTTCTCCCACTGGCTGATGTTGGGAAGGCATTGAGCACCTTGGCACCACCTCCTTGTGTCTTTCTGTCCCACAGGACTAGCAGGCTGAAAACGGCCCACGAAAACAGCATTTTGTAGAGGTGTGACTGTCCTTCAAGGCAAGTCAGAACATCCAGGTAGGCTGGCACACTCCTTCCTGGAGGTTACACTGCTCCGGACAGTGGGCTTTGTCTGGGGAACAGAAAGAACATAGTCATACAATCAGGCGAGCACGTGTGTGTGTGTGTGTGTGTGTGTGTGTGTGTGTGTGTGTGTACGTACATGTGGGGACAAGGTGTATAAACGACCCCTTCTCCAGGAGACCGGCCCACTCCTGGTCAGGTCCTAGAGTGGGAAAACTCTTGCTTCCCAGCACCAGAGGTAAGTCTACACTCAGTGACGACTCTGAACTTGGGGAGGGATCCAGAACCCTCCATGGGCCCTTCCGAGCACTCCATCACACATACTTTGAGGCTGGAGGTACAAGGACTCTCTAGCCCTGAGCAAAAGAAGCCTGGCACTTGGAGAGCACTGGGGCCTGGGGCCACATGTGGACAGAAGGACTTGACAGTCAATGAGGCTTGCCTGTGCAAGGCTCTCTACACACACAAATGCTCCCCCTTGTGGTCTGTGAAGTATGACTCAGCGCTTTGTACACAGGGAGAGACCAAAGTTCCGTTGGGTCACCTGCTTGCCCCACATGGGAGAAAAAAGAAACTGGAAGATGTTTAGGGAGTCAAGAACATCCAGTCCCCTCCCTACCAGGAGACCCCTATAGTCCTGAGGTGATCTGGAGGAAAGGGAAGGGGGGAAGAGGGAGATGGTCCTGACACTGGGGTGGGGTAGGGGCATGGCAGCAGGAGTGGGAAGGGGGAGGGGCTAACCTTCACAGCCTAAATTGTGCCTTTGCCATTATTAATTGTTAGCTGTTTAAGCAACCCCATTTGGCATCTCATTTAGAGGCTTAGTGAAAATGGACAGCTGGGTGTGGAGCCTGCATGGGGCTGGACTAGGCCCTCTGCACAGGCGAAACAGTCGTGTAGCTTGATCTGCTTAAGGGGTTGGCAGTAGGATCAGAACCCATTCCTGGTGCATGAGCAGGCTTTTTGGAGCCCACTACCTATGGTGGGACACCTTGCACAGTCTAGAGTTAGGGGGAGGGGCTGGACCTGCCTCTACTGAATGTACCTCTCCATGGGAGGCCTTACCTTCACCTTCTTGTAGGAGGGAATGGAGGGTGAGTTGGGAGGGGGAGGTTGGAGGGACAGGAGGAGGGAAGAGGGGGATCTTTGATTGGTATGTAAAATGAATATAAAAATTTTCTTAATTAAAAAAAAGAAAATAGGTAACTGGGCCTTCTGCAACCATGGGGAGGGGAAACAGAGGACATTTGTTCTGGAAACTTACTATGACAAAGTCTCTTTAGTCTCTTCCATCCATCCTTCCACTGGTTTACATCTATTCCTCCGTATCCATCCATTCCAAGACAGGCCAGACCAGAGTGGGAGCTTTAGCTGCTGACATCTGAAAATCTTGGAAACCATGCCAGACTCTGCCGCTTCCTTACCACGTGACACTAGGCAGCCAACGTGACCTCTCTGAACCATTTCTTCACCAGTGAAGCCCAGATTATGCCTCCAGTGTGAAGGTGTCAGGGTGGCATTGGTGTGAAGAGGCTCCCGAGGTCCCTGCATGGTGCCGTGACATTGCTGGTACTCCTCTGTGCTGGCGCCCATCCTCTTTCTAGTCAAAAGCACGGCCAGGCATTCTTTCCAGTGTTGCCTGGGCTGGTCCTGTCCTGGGCTCTAGAAGGGAGTAAGAACAAGAGGTGGAGGCAGGGGAGTGTGTTTTCATGTGTCTGACAGACTCCTCCTGGGAACAAACATTGAGTAAGACAGAGACCGCTGGTGGTTCCTCATCTGCGCAGCTGTGTGCTTTGTGGGTCTCCCTCCTGCTATGGGTGGTGAGGACAGTCAGTCTGAGGCGGGCCCGAAGCAGTTGAATGATTTGTCCATGAGCAAGCAGGCCTCAGCCAGGACCATAACCAGAGCGGCAACCGGCACAAACCTTAAGGAGAACCCCCTGGACCACTACCCAGGCAGATACCTGAGACCCTCTCACTTCAGGACAAGATTCAGCCTTGGGAAGTAGCAAGCCTCACAGGGAATCGAGTGCTTCCTACTGTTTGGCTTCTGGGGCCCAGCCGGCTCATTGAAGGAGAAACTGAGGCTCAGGGAGGAGGAGGTCACTGAGTTGCCAGTTTGGAATTTGATGTCCCCCCCCCCCCAATATCTCATGTCAAAAGTATACTGCATCAAGGTCATCATTATCTCTTTGTTGTAGGGCCCTGGCTCCCTGGGGAAGCAGGTGACTTTATAAGCAGGCAGAGAAGGGTATTCTGTAACCTGGGAAGGTGGCCTCTCCTTCCCCTCCCTCCTCTCTGCTCCCTGTCAGCCACCCATCTGGTACTTGCTTAGGGCCCCTTCTCTGCCCAGGACATCAAGCCTGGGGGCAGGTGGCTGTCTTTACTGTTGCTGATGCCCTACAAGACCAGAGTCATTCCGCTTGTCTGGCCTGCCTTTCCCCTCTTGCCTCTAAGTGCTGGCCTCTGCCATGCCAGTGCCTCTCCACAACACTATTTAGAAAACTTCTGGTTCCATTTGCTAACAAAGCCTGTGAATTTCAATGTCCACCCAGGCCATCCCGCATAGTCTCCTGTTTTCTCCCCTTTGGACATGGAGACACCTTCACTAGTGTGACCTTGCAACGGGAAGCTTTTTTGTGTCCCTCCTGGCCCCGCAGCAGCTTATAAAGTAATCATGCAGAGGCTTAATATTAATTACAAACTGTTTGGTCTATGGCTCAGGCTTATTGCTAGCTAGCTATTACATCTTAAATTAACCCACTTCTATTAATCCATGGATTGCCATGTTTCTCGTGGCTTTACCTGTGTTCTATTACAGCTCACAGTGTCTCCCCTCCTGACTCCGCCTGCCTTCCTTCTCCCTGTATCTTTGCTTGGATTTCCCGCCTGGCTATAACCTGTCTTGCCATAGGCCAAAGCAGCTTCTTTATTAACCAATGGTAGCAACATATATTCACAGCATACAGAAAGACCACCCCACAGCATGACCTGGACTTAAGTCTCACCTTGTTTGAGGCCAAAGAAGGAATGGAATCTGTATCCAGACCCACCTGGCTACTCCTGGCCAAGGTGGCCCAGTGCAGGGCAGACAGGGCAAGCAGAAAAACCAAGGTGTGCTGATAATGGTGACACTGAAGGGTCTTTATGGATCCGTCTTCATATCAACCCAGTGAGGCAGTTTTTTTCCCCACAGACTAGGAATCCCGGGCTCAGAGTGGTCAAGTAACTTGGTTAAGGACACACAGAACATAACTGATAGGACCAGGATTTGAACCCACTCATTAACCTAACTGTGGTGATATTGTGTTCCCCAAAATATTGTGCACCCTAATAAACTTATCTGGGGTCAGAGAACAGAACAGCCACTAGATACAAAGACTAGAAAATGGTGGCACACACGCCTTTAATCCTAGCATTCCAAAGGCAGAGATCTGTCTGGATCTCTGTAAGTTCAAGGCCACATTGGAAACAGGCAGGCATGGTAACAAGAGCCTTAAATCCCAGGAAGTGATGGCAGGAAGCAGAAAGGTATATGAGGCATGAAAACCAGGAACTAGGCCTGGTTAAGCTTTCAGGCTTTCGAGAAGCAGTTCAGCTGAGATCCATTTGGATAAGGACTCAGAGGCTTCCAGTCTGAGGAAAAAGGATCAGCTGAGGAATTGGCAAGGTGAGGTAGCTGTGGCTTGTTCTGCTTCTCTGATCTTCCAGCGCTGACCCCAATACCTGGCTCCAGGTTTGATTTTATTAATAAGAACTTTTAAGATTCGTGTTACACCTAACTTTCTTTTTGACAAGGTTGTTATGTACTCCAGGCTACTCTTGAATTCATCCGTACCTTCTTGTCTCAGCCTCTCAAGGGCTGACACAGGCAAGCACCACCATGGTCAGCTTGGGACCCGTGTGTGTGTGTGTGTGTGTGTGTGTGTGTGTGTGTGTGTGTGTTTCAATATCAAGAAAGTGCTTCTTTATCCCTGATGTGAATTGTGAATACTGTCCACATTGGCTGGCTGACTTTCAACATCACTTTTTCCTGTTCAGTTTTCAAGTTTATTTGTGAAATTTTTTCAAGTTTATGGCAAGGGGGTTCGGTAAAGGTTTGCCTTGTAAGCAGGAGGATCTGTGTTTGCTCCTTTGAATCCTCTCAGATGCCAGATGTGGTGACACATGTTTGTAATCCCAGTACTGGCAAGGCAGAGACAGGTAGATCCTTGGGACTCCTTGGCCTGCCGGGCTAACCTACTTGATGAGTTCTGGGCCAGTGAGAGACCCTGCTTCAAAAAGCAAAAACCACAACATGGACGGTTCCTACAGAATGACAGCTGAGCAGGTATGGTGGCAAAAGTCCTTTATCCCAGCATCGGGGAGGCAGAAACTCTGTGACCCAGAAATAAGTGGAACTCTGTGAATTCAAGGCCAGTGAGTTTCAGGGTAGCCAGGGATACACAGTGAGACCATCTCAAAAACCAAAAACAAACACAAACAAAAATCAAACAACAGTGGGAGTTAGCCTCTGACTGTCACACACATGCATGCACACACGGGCACTTACACATGAATGCACATGCACACACAATTTGTGAAAAGTTAGCAGTCCTTTATGCAGTTTGAGCAACTACCCTTAGAGAAAGGACTTGGCTGTTTTTGAAGTTGTATGTAAGCATGCTGTGGTTTTTTTTTTTTTTTAAAAAAAAACATTTAAGGGATTTTTAACATATACACATCGGGTTCATCTGGAATTTATTTTGCTCTTTAGAATGAGCCGTGGTCACCACGTTTTGTTTGTTTGTTTTGTTTTTGAGACAGAATCCCACATAGCCCAGACTGTCCTTGAACTCACTCAGTAACAAAAGATGACCAGGAACTAGGTCCCCTGAGCTGGAGATCTGGACCAAGCCTAGGACAGATGCAGGAGGATGCTGGGGATGGAACGGGTGATCAGTTCTCAGGAAGTACCAGTCTGATGCACAGACAGAGCTTCAGAAAGGGGGCCATGTCACTGGGTCTTAAGCCAGCTGGACAGGTGAGGGTGAGCACTCGCAGCCCTTCGAGGTGTGGAGGGAGAGCTCAGAAAAAGCGTGCAAGGGTCTCATGGTGCCTCACTGGCCCTGAGCTCACTTTGTAGCCGAGGCTGGCCTTGAGCACGATCTCCATGTCTGGGATCACAGGTGTACCCTCCCGCCCCAACTCCCTGAAGTGCTCTTGACATCCCTGTGGCTTTTGTCTCCAGTCTCATTTAGTGTCTTCCTGAGACCCTAAGCATAAACATGTCTAAGAAAGGTAAGCCACACTTTTCATTCCTGTGTTTCACAGGGGACTCTGGTGACTCTGGAAAATGTCTCTGGTGGGAGGGGCTGGGCAGGATGATGCAGGTGGAAGACCTGGGGCCTGGCTTCTTCTGGATGCTTCTTTGTTTGTGGAGGGGGGAGGGTAGGGGAGCACCGGGGGAAGGGGTGGGGGAATGCTCGCCCTTTCTCCTGTTGTCTGGTTCTGCCTTCCTCTTCTCATTTGTCTTTTGGGCCTCTGAATGAGGTCAGGTACACGCAGGGAGCGCAGGTGATTTAGAATACTCAGGACGCCGAGGCACAAGGGAGCCGGTCTTCTGAAAAGTTTCTGATCCTCAGCCAGAGCCTGCTCCTACCTTGTCTTTTCCAGAAATCTTGCTCACAGACCTGGTTTGTCTCCAGGCTGCTGCCTGGTGATCCAGCTCAGCTTGCGGGCGGCTGTGGACGCTGCTCTGTCACCGCCTAGTGGCCAAAGGCGGGAAAGCATCTATTTAAGTCTCGCGCTCAGCAGTTCCAGCCTTCGTTTGCTGAAGCCAAGATGCCAAGCATCTTAGCGTTTGGATGTGGCTCTGTCGTCTTCCTGGGCGCTGTTTCTATCTTGGGCTGCTTTCTTCCTCACACTGAGCCTCTTTCATTAGCCAAACCAACAACTGAGTCCTGGCTTCATGCTTCCCTTTGAGTCTCAGCTTTTCCATCAATAAAATGGGAAAGTAAAGCCCGCGATGATCATACAGATTCTTCAAGCAGTATGACTAGGACAGGATTGTAATGGTGTCATGTGAGTGTGTGCGTGTGTGTGTGTGTGTGCGTGTGTGTGTGTGTGTGTGTGTGTGTGTGTGTGTGTGTGTGTGTGTACACCCACGCATGTGCGTGCAGAGGCCAGAGCAGGATGCCAGGTGCCTTTTCCTATAACTCTATGTCTTATTATCTCAAGACAGGGTCTCTTGCTGGGTGGAAGCTTAACATTTTGAATCCACCTGTCTCCATCCCCCAGTGCTGGTGTTACAGGTGGGCACAGCCAGGCCTGGCTTTTTGTTTTTATGTGAGTGCTGCGTGTTTGGACTCAGGCCCCTCATGTTGGCAGAGCAAATGTTCTTACTCACTGAGCCATCTCCTCAGTCCCCTAATTGATTAATATTAGTTGCTCTGTTTATTAATTATATAATATACAATGCAAAGTTTGTTGCACATACTGTAATTATTATTGTTAAGACATTAGATGCAGGAACTCCGTCAATAAGCAAGATTTCCACAGTATCTCATTCACAGTGGCTTCAATCTATGACAACACAGACGACCATCCCCACTAGATCAGGTGAGTTTACAGTGGCATACTCTCTGAGAAAATCCTAGAATGCAATGGAAAAGCCGCAACCCAGGCACTAATGTGAAGGGATCTCACAGCTGCTAAGTTGGGGGATGAAGCGAGGCAGTTCTGTGCGCTGGGGAGGGCAAGGACCCTGTGGAGGTCTGAGGTGCTCTGTGGCTCCATATAGCTAGTGGCTATCCCTTCATGCGAGGGCTCAGGGAAATGACACACACCTAGGCCTATGAATTTTATGTAGCTTTAAATATTCTTCAATGAAAAGTAAAGACAGTAACCACAGAGTGGAAGAGTACATGAGAATGGATGATGGGCAATGCCTGCATTTTTAAATGCACTTTCTATGCTTCAGTATGTATAGTCAGAAAGATTTTGTCATTTTAAAAATGTTCTTCATCTCAGTCCAGGGAGATGGTCCAGTTAGGAAAGTGTTTGCCATGCAAGCATGAGGACCTGAATTCATTCCCCAGAGTCTACATTTAAAAAGCCAGGCATGGGCTGGAGTGTTAGAGCCCTTGTTAGTGCTCTCCTAGAGGACCTGAGTTCTGGTCCCAGCAGCTCACAATCAGCAATAACTCCAGCTCCAGGTGGATCTGATGCCCTCTGCTGACCCCCATGGGCATTGCATGCACATGCACATGACACACACACACACACACACACACACACACACACACACACACACACACTCAGGACTTGTGATAAGGAAGCATCAATTACACAGGCTGAACACTCTTAATCCCAAACTCTGAAATCCCAGATCCAGAACATTCCCACATGAGTCTGACACCAGAGTCACATAGTTCAATGTTTACCAATGTGGTTTATGAGCAAAATTATTCAAAATATTACATTGAAATACCTTCAGGGTCTAAAGTGTATCTGAGACACACAGATTGCATCTTTCACTTGAATGCCATCTCCAAGATGTGTCTCTTATGTTTCTGCAGATATTCCAAAATTCTGAAAAACTTCTGGATCCAGAAGCAGTTCTGACCCTGGGTATTTTATGTAAATAAAAAATTATTATATTATATTGTTCTTGTGTACATGGTATGTGCATGTTGTGTGTGTGTGTGTGTGTGTGTGTGTGTGTGTGTGTGTGTGTGTGAAAGGACAACTCTGAGGAGTTGGTTCTTCCCTCATCTTTATGTGGGTTCCAGGGATGATTTTAAGCAGGAATGGCAAGTGGTTTTAGCAGCTGAGCCATTTCTCGACTGGTCCTGAGCATTTTAGAAAGTAGGCACTCAACCCGCATGTAGATATGCTTTACAAAAGGCAAAGGGTTTTGGTGACTGGATCCTTGTGTATTTTCGGGACTTCCTGTGTAAGTGGGGGTGGGGAGTCGTCTCTCCAGCCCATGCTGGTAAATCTGGGCACTGATAAGCACCTTCCACCCATGCAGGGTCTTAGCCCATCCCCTGGCATGGAAGATTCTCAGAGGGCAGTGGGGGAGCCTCTCTTGGTGGGGAGGAAACAGGATGCTTAGGGCTCAGGGGCTCCTTGATCGCCAGCACTGTTCTCCGGATGACTTGTGGTGACTGTAGAGGAGTCCCCTCCCTCCTTATCTGTCTGGGAATTTCTTAGCAGCGCCCATGAACCATGCTTCCCTCTTCATCTGGAGGGAGGCTCGGCTTGGCCCTTAGAAGAGGCATGCAGGGACTTCCCTTTCTCCACCCCTGGGTGACCCCAGGAGCCTTGGGTACAGAGGTCACCTCTAGCTTCCCTTTTGATGATAGGCGGCGGTGGCTTAGAGCTCAGCTTCTTCAGTCAGATGAAGTTGGACATGGACCACTGCTCACAGTGAGCATCCCTGTCACACCTTTCAGTTCCCAAGCCCTCTCCTTTACGCCTGTCTGTAAGCCTGTGAGGACCAATCCTCCCTCCCAGGGCCTTCGGGAAGGAATAAGCTCCTGCCAGGCCAGTACCCTGCACCTATGTGTTCTCAGCAGACCAGTGAGCCCTTTCTCTGCCTAGCCTCTGGCTCACCTCAGCCTGTCCCAGCTGGAGAGATGCCTGTGATGGTTCTGAACCTCTGTCCACCCAAACCCAACAGCTTCCAGGGATGTCTGAAAAATGTGCCAGGGAGGGCAGAGTCCTGAGCTGGCATCTTCCATCCCTTGCAGAGACCAAAGAGGAGACAAGCAGGCCAGAGGAGTCCTAGGCATGGAGCAGCCACCAGCTTGAGGGAAGCCTCAGAGCAGGAGAAAGAAAACCAAAGAGAGCACCAGCCCCCAGCTCTGGAGGGCTGCAGCAGCCGGATCCCAGAGCTCGCCCTTTTGCCTGGGCCTGAGGAAGCAGAGGCCAGCAGTACCATTGTCTCTAGTGATACCTAGGGGCCTGGCCTGGCTCTGGGGTCCCTAGGAGAAGCTCCTGCTGTACCCCCACACCCCAGGAGGTGCTTCTGTCTCAGCCCAGGTAGATGGCAGGCCTCCTAGGCTCTCCGAATTTTGTAACTACCTTTCAAAGAATCATAACACTCTCCTCACTTTACAAAAACAGAAATGGAGGCCCAGAGATGCCAAGACACTTGCATAAATCACACTGTATTGTTCCACATGATCAGTATCTCCAAGGCCAGCATTCCCCTTGTCTCAGTTTGCTGGGAAAGGTCTCCTGAGAGAAACTGGCATTCCCGAGACACTGGCTAGCCCTCTGGGGGACCACTCCAGCCCTTTAGTTACGAAATATTAAGAATATGTATTTTGAAATGTCATTGGTATGAAGATAAATTCAGTCCATGAATTTGGGGGTCTTTTCAACCATCATGGGATGTAGACACTGGCTTGCTCTGCTGAGGAGAGATGGTGGCTTTGCCCATTGGGTGCCCCTGATGGAGCCCCTCTGTGGGGCAGCTCCATGCTGGGTGCTTCCCAACCACTCAAGGACACCCCCTGAAGATGCGTCAGCACCCCACCCCAAAATGCTCCAGCAAGCAGATTCTGGATGTCAAAGATCAACTCAAGGTCATGTATACCTTTAGGGCTCAAATTCAGCTGCTGGGGCAGAAAACATTCCGGGACAGGGTGTGGGGAAATGTGAACATTAAGAAGCCCTCAGGGATCTGGACACAGAATCAGGAGCTGGCTGGGCTGCTGGGACAGCCACACGGCCTTCTGCAAGAGGCAGGCCATGTTGACAACTGCCACCCTTGGCAAGAGCAGGGTGGCAGGATCTGACACCTCCTTGGCAGTGACGACCGAAGGGCACTCCTTGGCGGGCCTTTACCATATGGGCATTTGGGAATTGAACCCAGGTCCTCTGGAAAAGCAGTCAGTGCTCTTAACTGCTGAGCCATCTCTCCAGTCCATATGGGCATTTGGAACCACCTCACTGTGGAGGAAGAGGGCTCTGGGTCCTGAACTTGTCTCCTAAGCAGGGGCTGCTGGGTACTGTGGCACAGGTGTTTACGGACCACAGGTCTTATAGACCAGAGGTCCCCAAGGTTGGTTTCAAGGCAGACTATATAGGAAGGTTTGAGAGACGCCTACTTAGGCTAGCTGGATCAAGTTGAAGAGGGGTCTGGGTCCCTGCCGTGTGTATACCAAGCAAGCGCTCTACCACTGCACTCCAAGTTCTCATCAGTGTCTAAAGTTATAAACAAAATTCATGACTTAGACTGGGTCTGGGTGGGGTGGGGTGATCTGGTGATTGGGTTACTGAGACAGGCTTATAGTGGCCGTCCTCCAAACACCCATGGCACAGTGCTCTCCCCATCTGGGACATCCTAGCGCGTCTATTTCCTGTTCTGCCAGCTGTTGTATTTCCAGGACCTAGTGATTGAGATTGATCGTTCACTCCCTTGGCAGCCCTGTGTGCCCATTCCCCTGCCTCTGAGCTCCTCTGAATTAGACTGTCCCACCTCACGGTCTGGAGGGCTCAGGACTTGAGAGCATGCTGTGGCTTCCTGCTAAGCTTGGAGCTGGCAATGACCAAAACAACAGTCGAGGTGTCCTACGGAAGTGCAGGAGTGCCAGCACCGCATGTCTCCTCAGGGCTTCTGAGCTCTGAGTTCCACGAGGCTGTGCGAATACATGTGTGGGTCCATGCTTGTGCTCAGGTATCTGAGCCCATGTGCACATATCGGGATCAGGAGTCTGGCTGTGTGTGAGTTCTCCCTTGTTGTTCCCTAGGCAACTGTGTGAATGTGTGTACATCATTGCTGGGTCACCTGGAAGGCAGATACCAGGGACTTCAGCAAGGCAGAGGCACCAGAATAAAAAGGCTGATAGATAAACTGGAGAAAGAAATCATTTTAAGTTATAATTAGAAAAATTCAGAAAATTTATGGAGGTGTTGCTTTATTTTCCATACAGGAGAGTTTTCTGATATTCCAAAAAAGCTATTTGTTTGTTTGTTTGTTTATTTATTTATTTATTTATATATTTGTATATTTATTTATTTTTGAGACGGGGGTCTCACTATGTAGCTCTGGTTGACCTGAAACTCACTATGTAGACCAGGATGGTCTTGAACTCACAGAGATCCACCTGTGTCTGCTTCTTGAGTGCTGGAGTTAAAGGCATGTGTCTCTAGACTCGCTTCCTTTGCTTAATTTTACATTCTTTGTAGGAAGTGGGTAAGGAGATTCATGTGGGGCCCCCACATTCGAGTTCTCTTAAGAGTCATGTGGGGAGCTGGAGAAATGGCCCGGCGGTTAAGAGCTTGCCCCCGTACCCACATCAAGTGCTTTGCAACCACCGGTAACTCCAGCTCTAGGGGATCCAACACCCTTTGCTGGACTCTGCCAGCACTCCCCCTACCCACATATATATACTTACAAATACATCTTCCACATCTTCTTCAAAGGAGTCCTGGTGGAACTCTGACCCACCAGCACACTGGTGGCAGTAAGCTTTTGCATACAATGGGCATGCAGGGGCTGTGGGTCACTCCTCTCCAGGCTTCTCTCTGCTCCCCTGCTATGCTCACACAGAAGCAGGCAGGTGTGAAGCCCTCCCGGGCTGCCATGGCCTTGGACTCATGGAAATGCTGCTTGGGATGTTTTGGGATGCGAGACATCTCTTTTGCCTGACGGAGGAGTCTCTTCTAACTCAGCCTCCATCACTTCATTGCAAGTATGAAAAGAACAAAAAAACTGAGAATGAGCTTTGGAGTTCTCCACCTTCAGAGATGCGGTCCTTCCCTCTTCATGGCGGAGGCTATACGTACGGTCTTCCCTTGTGCCCAGCCTCCAGGGTGTGTTGGTCCAAACAGGGAAGCCAGCAGCCTCATAGGTAACAGATATAATGAAAAGCTGTGGTGGGGACTAGAGATGTGGGTCAGTAGGCAGAGCACTGGTGCAGTGTGCACAGAGGCCAGGATTTGGTCCCTGGTGCTGTATAAAAGCAAGTGTGGTGGTGCATAGCTGCATCCCAACCACTCAGGAGGTGGGGCTGAAGGATCATGAATGCAAGTTACATAGCAAATTCAAGGCCAGTTTGGGCTACAAGAGACTGTTTCAAAGAAAATAAAACAAAGGATTCCATGGGAATGCACCGTCTCACCATTCCAGAGACCACTGTTGTAGCCTGTTGGGGCTGGGAAGGTGTGAGACTTCTGTCTGCCTGGAGAGGATAAACACAATGAGTGAGGGAAGAAAGACATTTTTTTAAAAAAAATTTAAATTAAAATTTTTTCGTTTATTTTACATACTGACCACAGTTTCCACTCCCTCCTCTCCTCCTGTTCCCTCCTCCCACCTCTCTTCTACCCCCGACCTCCATCCATTCCTCCTCATCTCCATTCAGAAAGGGGCAGGCCTCCCATGGGAGTCAACAAAGCATGGCACATCAAGTTGTGGCAGGACCAAGCTCCTCCCCCTGCATCAAGTCTGGTCGAGGCAACCCAGCATGGGGATTGGGTTCCCAAAAGCCAGCTCAAGCACCAGGGACAGGTCCTGATCCCACTGCTAGGAGCCTTACAAACAGATCAAGCTACACAACTGTCACATACATGCAGAGAGCCTAGTTGGGTCCCATGCAGGCTCCCTAGCTGTTAGTCTAGAATCCCACTAGGTCAGGTGTCTCTCTCTGTGGGTTCCCCTGTCATGATCTTGACCCTGCTTGCTCATACAATCCCTCCTCCCTCTCATCAAAAGGACTCCTGGAGCTTGGCTTAGTGCTTGGCCGTGGATCTCTGCATCTGTTTCTGGATGAAGAAACAGATCTCTGCATCAGTTACTGAATGAAGGCTCTCTGATGACAATTAGGATAGTCACCAATCTGATTACAGGAGAAGGCCAGTTCAGGCCCCCTCTCTACTATTGCTAGGAGTCTTAGCTGGGGCCATCCTTGTGAATTCCTGGGTGTTTCCCTGACACCAGGTTTCTCCCTAACCCTGAAATGCTCAACCATCAAGATATCTCTTTCATTGTTCTCCCCATCCGCCCCTCCCCCAACCCCCCAAGCCCCCCAACCTAATCCCTCATGTTACCATACCTCCATCCCCACTCCACCCCACCCATACCTCCATCCCCACCCCACCCCACCCATACCTCC
>CABHPP010171239.1:0-14827 GCA_902168425.1 Peromyscus attwateri
CCACCCCACCCCACCCATACCTCCATCCCCACCCCACCCCACCCATAGTTTACCCAGGAGATCTCTTGAAAGACATGGTTTTAACAAGCTGGTGTCCAGAGGGGTCGGGGTGAGCTGGTTCTGCCTTATCACTTGCCTTCAAATATACTTTCTGTCCCTGGCACTCACCTCTCCCAGCCTCTTCTTGCCCCTGGCACTCACCTCTCTCAGCCTCTTCCTGCCCTGGCACCTCCCTTTCTCAGCCTCTTCCTGCTCCTGGAACCCCCTCTCCCAGCCCCTTCCTGCCCCAGCACCCCCTCTCCCAGCCCCTTCCTGCCCCAGCACCCCTTCTCCCAGCCTCTTCCTGTCCCTTGAACCCCCCTCTCCCAGCCCCTTCCTGCCCCAGCACCCCCCTCTCCCAGCCTCTTTGGTTATCTTCCACCATCCTGCTTTGAATAGCCCTGAGCAGAGGAGAGAGCATGCCCCAGAAGACACTCACTGTTGTATGTGGGGGATCGTAACATCCCCAGGGTCATCGCGTCACCCTGGCCAGGAGGCATCACAGCGGGGGTGGGGGGTAGGAGGTGGGGGTGGGGGGGCAGGGGGCAGATGCTGTCCCACACCTGTCTTTGTGGGGCCTAGTGTACCAGATCACTTTTAGTATCCAGGATCCTGGCACCACTTGAGTCCTGAGCTGGAGTGTGGGCAGAGACAGGACCTAATGGCTCTGATTTCAAGGAGCCTGCATGCCAGAATTTCCCTGTCTTATTTTAGCTATCACTGCCAAGGACCACTGTGAAAAGGAACCTTCTGTTGTAGCCAACCTCAGGGAACTTTTCTACAAACAGCCAAAAAGATGGACCCTGTAACAACTGTGCAGCTTAACCCTATGGGGAAGTTTACGTGTGTGTGTGTGTGTGTGTGTGTGTGTGTGTGTGTGTGTGTGTGTGTATGTGTGTGTATGTGTACAAATTCATGTAGATGCATGTGTGCAGAGGCCAGAGGTCAATGTTAGATGTCTTTCTCCACTGTTCTCTACCTTATTTTTGAGACAGTTTCTAGAGCCTCTCACTGACCCTGGGACTCACAGATTCAGCAGGCTGGCTGTCCAGTGAGCTTCAGGAGTCCCCATCTCAGCCTCTCCAGCATTGGATTATAGATGTGCTACATGAGACCCAGCTTTTTACATGGGTATTGGGGATCTGAATGCAGATCTCATGATTGCAATGCAAACATTTTACCAAATGAGCTATCTCCCCTGATCCTGAAATCAGTATTTCTTTTTCTTCTTCTTCCTCTTCTTCTTTTCCTTCCTTTTCTTCCTCCTCCTCCCTCTTCCTCCTCTCCCTTCTCCTCTCTCTCATCCTTCTCTTCTTCCTCTTTCTCTCCCTTCTCCTCCTCTTCTTCCTCCTCCTCTCCCTCCTCTTTCTCTCCCTTCTCTTCCTCTCCCTCCTTCTCCTGCCTCTGATCCTCCAATATGCCTTGCTTCCCAGAGCAGCTTAAGGGTTGACTTTCCCAGGGCCCCAAGTCTTTGGTTTTGCCTTTAACCAAAGCAACGCTCTGCCACCAAGTTGGGAAACTCAGATCCTCCAGTCTGTAAACTCTGCGGAGTTCTATAGCGGAAACATCTGGGCCCCCCACCCGCCCCAGTGAGCACACTACTCAGACTGCCGTAAGTCACGACAGCACGTCCAGGGGTTTATTGCAGTTATGAATTATGGATATGACCCGGGCTGTGCAGTTCTCATTATTTTTTTTCCTGCTGTAATTAAGCCACAAATCATGCCTGAGAAATGGGAGGGTGACTGAATTAGTCAGGATTCGTTCATAATAGGCTGACCCTGGAAAAGCCATCCGAGAGGGGTCAGATGTTGGCCAGGTCCCAGGAGCCCCCCTAGGAGACAGATATGTCTCCTTACCCAGGTTCTTAGCTAATAGGCTCGGTGCATCCAACAGGCTAGTGCTGCCTGTCCACACTTAACCCACTCTGTACCTGCATCCACCCTCAGTGGACCAGAGAGACCCACCACGACCAGGTGAGGACAGATGCTGATGGGACCAAGTGCTGCCAAGCTGAAGATGAACTTGCTGATTCTGACAGTGGGTAGAGCTGAGGACAGCATGTCCCATTCCCAGGTTCTGAGACTGAAGGGGCTTTTCACTGTGGGAGCATGTGGATTGTGTACACTGTCCTTACACTGACTGAAAATATTACCTGGAAAACCCCAGGAGGGAGGGAGGGAGGGAGGGAGAGAGGGAGAGAGGGAGAGAGAGAGAGAGAGAGAGAGAGAGAGAGAGAGAGAGAGAGAACACATTCACATACCTTCCAGTAGAATATATTCTACAATAATGCAATACAGTGTTCTATTCAGTATATATATTCAGTACAATATATGACTCCATCGTAAGTATCTGTAGGGAAAAGCAATACCTATAAGGTTGGGTCCTATCCAAGGTTTCAGACATCCACTGGGGATCTTGGGATGTGTCCCCCTCACATAATGGGGAACTACTGTCATTTCTGAAATTAGCTTTTAATTGAAATATAATGCACATATAAAAAGGGCTCTCAGCTTGATGACTTTTCAGGCTGTGCAATGGGCACCCAGGTCGAGGTTTGCTGCTACAGAAAGAAACAAAGCAGATTTTAGGATTCCCCGGAGTCCGTGGTCAGCCAAGACAAGGCTGTACAAATATCTGCTCACTGCTAATGAAGATGAAGTCCAGGCACAGACATGCTCTGTAACTGGACATGTCCAGAGCTGGTATAGATTGTTGCTCCTGGGACCACAGAGCACAGGGCTTGGGGTAGTGGTGGAGATGGGGAGGAGATTCTGCTCTGGCCATCTTGGAAAACACAGTTGTCACATGGTGTCTGGTAAGTAACATACTGGTAACTGCAAAATTGTTATTATCATTACTCTTTCAGCCTTTCTTTTTTCTTACTGTTATTTTGCATCTGGAAACTTAGTGCTATGTGAAAGAGATAAAGGTGGAACATCTGGTGGTGTGATCTTGCCCTAAGGAAGCCCCATCAAATTGCAAGACCTCCCATCATGTCCACTGGAAAACCACTGGGTTCCAGGTCAAGTCCACACTCCTAGTTCTTGTTGCATTACCTCTGTACTGATAAGAATTCTAAGTTAAAAGCAGTAAAATTCACTACTTATCTTGAAGAAAAAAAGGATATTTTAAAAGGATGTTAACAGGCTGGGACTATAGCTTAACCATAAAGCTGTAAACCTCCCTAGCATGCTTAAAGCCCTGGGCTTTGTTCCCAGCACCAAATAAACCAAGTGTGGTGGCACACACCTGTAATTCCAGAACTGGAAAAGTGGAGGCAGAAGTATCAAAAGTTCAAGGTTAATAGAGAGTTTGGGGTCAGCCTTGTATACAAGAGAATCTATCTCAGAAAACAAAAACAACAGAAATATTAGCAGCACTCAGAATTTTGTAGGGAGCCAGGAGTACTAGCTGGTTTGGAGGATTCTGCTCCAATGGAGGGACCAGGGCCACTATCAAAAAACAAAGGCCACAAGCTGATGCTGACACTGCTGGTCAGTGAGTCACTACTGGAGCCCTTGCTCCCCTGGGCAGCTGAAATCTGTAGGGTGAGTCTGCAAGCCATCTTTACACCATTCTACAGTTGTGTCTCATTGGAAGATTCAAGGTCACATGGTGGTGGCCTAGCTGCAAGGGAGTCTTGGAAAGAGTTGCTGGGCAATCTAAGATTTCCCCGAGGAGATTCTTGAATTCAGAAGGAGTGTGCAAAACCTCCGAGGACCTATGGGCATCAAGCATGCCCCTGGTGCCCTCCTGGTCCGATGAAGCTCTGGGAAGGTTTTGGCATTGGGTCACTGCCCTGGCTCCCTCATGTGGCTGTCTCCACCCTCATTCCCTGGCCAGCTGTTATCTGTCTCCCCTCCTCAAATCTCTTTTTACTTCTCCTGTTGCTCCTTTGTGTCCCAGGTCCCTGTACAGACCTTTGCCCCAGCCCACAATAACCAATGGCTTCATCTGTTCCTGGGTTTACCTTCTCCCTAACTGGGTCATGGGGCAGACTGTACCTTTCCTATTTCAGGATCTGGCATGTGAACAATGAAATGGCACACAGTGGGTACACTGCTCAGGTGTGTGAATAATCAAGTCCATATCCCCAGAGGCTCCCACTGTCTGTCCAGGTCTGGGTCTGGAAGACCTGCTGGGTCTGAGGCCCAAGACTTGTCATGTAGTTCACGTTAGCCATGCTGATTTCCCTTCTGTGCCCCCAAAGAAAAGAGTGCTCAAGGTCCACCAACCCAGAGCAGCACCTGGGGCCAACAGCAAAGGACAAAGACCCAACAAGAGACAGCGTGGAAGGGGACTCTGTTTTCAAGCTAAGCACATTTCCCTACCAAAGAGTGTGGAAGGATGTGGCAAGCAGGCTCATTTGTCTCCTCTGAGGGGAAGGCACGCTGTTGGCATGGTCTACGTGAGAATCTGGTGCGAGGTGGGTGATTAAAAGCGAAGCCTTGGATGTTTTTATAACGAGTCTGGAGCACTTTCCACTAGCTGCCATGCCGCCGCTCAAATCAACATCATCTTCACACTTAATGGCAAATGACAGTGTTTATATAAAAGGAAGGAACAAGAGGAAGCATATGGATCCCACTCATCTCCCTCCCAAGCCTCCGTCTCCGGTTTCTTCTGCCTTCACTGTCAAGTTGGGTCATGGTGGGTGAGAATGTGGACCCCAGAGGCCAGTGACATCTGCATGAGGGGTCAATGAGGCCAGCCTTGGGGAGGGATGTGTGTGTGTGTGTGTGTGTGTGTGTGTGTTACTTCCTACATATTTATTTCTATTTATAGACCTCAATACATGTTTTAGGGTTTTTATTGCTGTGAAGAGACACCGTGATCATGGAAACTCTTATAAAGGAAAAATATTTAGTTGGGGTGGCTCATTTATAGTTTCAGATGTTCAGTCCATTATCGTCATGATGGGGAGCATGGTGCCATGCTTGACCAGAAGACACCAGGAAGTTGGCTGAGACACTTTGGCAGGATCCTGAGCATAGAAAACTCAAAGCCTGCCCCCACAGTGACACACTTCCTCCAACGAAGTCACACTTCCTAGTAGTGTCACTCCCTGTGAGATTATGAGGGCCAATTACATTCAAACTACCACAATACAAAAGCACCCACATTTAAAAAAGGCCACGGATCCCTTACATCCTGGGCCCATAGCCATATTCTTCCCTAACTACCCCCAGCCTTTCAGTGGCAGGTCCATGTGACACGAAGACCCCCACTCTCCTAAGGGTGGGATCTCAGCCATTTCATCCCATATTTTCTTCCTCCTCCACTTCTTCCCACTTCTCTCTTTTCCTTCCTATCCTGCCTTGCCCTTGAATCTGAAGATCTTAAATCATGGGACTCATCACCTTGGGGAAACAGATTCTCCAGGCCTGGTGACACAGGCCTACAATCCCAGACACTTGGGAAGATGAGGCAGGAGGATTGTAAGCTCAAGGCTTGCCTGGATGACCACATGGGTTCCATGCTAGCATAGGTAAGCCAGCGTAGTCCTATCTCAAATTTGTGTGTGTGTGCATGTGTACTGGTTTGCAAATACATATCCCTGTGTGAGTGCCTGCAGAGATCAGAGCATGATATCAGGGGTCCTCTTTCATCATGCTCCATCAAGCCGTATTGCCTTGAGACAGAAAGTCTTACCAAACCATAAGCTCTCCTTTTTTGGCTAGGTGGATTGGTCAGTGAGCTAGCTCTCCGGGATCTGCCTTTTTGCCCTGGCCCCTCAATGCTGGAGCCACAGGTACACGTAGTTGCCTCTAGATTCAAATCCCTTTGAACTCAGGTCCTGATATCTTCACGTTTGCAGAGCAAATGCTCCTACTCACTGAGCAATCTCCCCTGTCTCCTGCTTCAGTTTTTTTTTTTTTTTTTTTTTTTCCCAGACAGGGTTTCCCTGAGTAGCTTTGGAGCCTGTCTGGAACTCACTCTGTATACCAGGTTGGCCTCAAACTCATAGAGATCCACCTGCCTCTGCCTCCTGAGTGCTGGGATTAAAGGTGTGCGCCACCACTGCTGGGCCTCAAATGTTTTAAAAAGGAAAAGAGGCTGGGAGTGTGCTCAGTGGTGAACTGCTCGCCTGGCATGTACAAGGCCTACCCTCAGCACCGTGGTGAAAATAAAGAAAGGATAAAAGGAGCTAGTCTCCTGGCAATGGTACACTCTGGGCCTTAGAGAACCCCTGTCAGGTAATCCCGCTCCAGAGGGCATCACTTCCACAAAGCCTTGCTGTTGCCGCCTGCCTGTGTCTATGGACCACCTGGGCACTGGATCATCCTCCTGAGGACCTGTGACATGACGCTGGAGGTCACAGGTTTCTCATCTCCTCAAAGTCCCAGGGTGGGCAGGGTGGTACCCTGTGAAGTCTCCCAACTTCCATGTTGATCTTACCTCCAGCATTTCCCGCTCCATCTCTGCTTTGCTCTTCCAACTTCTTTGTGTCTCCAGAAGTGCAGGTCATTCCTTCACAGGCTGGTTGGACTCTTGTTGGCATACCTGATCATCTGCCCCCTGCCCCAGCTATCCACAGAACACTCACTGAATTTGACCCCCCCTCCCGCCTGCCCACATTCCCCTCCCATGGTCCTTGCTATAGTCTCCCTACGGGATTCACCCTGTCTGAAAAGCTGCAAACCCATGAAGGCAGAGGCACTGGGCTGTGTGCTCAGCATAGCAGGGCCAGCTCCCAGGGCAGCCTAGTGTATACTCCATCAGTCAATACAGAGGGAAAAAAGAAATCACTGGAAGGTCCACAGGTTCCCGGCCTTCTTGGGTCATCGACCTCAGTGTCAAATCTCCCCTCCTCTTCCCTCCTGTGTCCCTGGTATTCTAGGCAGAGGTGGTGGACTGTGTGTGTGTGTGTGTGTGTGTGTGTGTGTGTGTGTGTGTGTCCTCTAGCTTACGACAGTCTCTTTCTAGACCCATCACATTTATGGACTTTTCATTATAAGGAAAGGACACTTTTCACCAATTGCGAGCAGACTTTCCCAGGCGGATGGCACAGCAGCCCTTGTTTGCTGTCTACAGTAACAGGATCACAGTGACTCCTGATTTTCCCTTCAGCCTTTCCCTTCAGTGCCCGGACTTGCATTTCCAGCACCAGGTGCATTAGTGTGCTAGAAATAACCAAGCAAGCACTGGAAAAGCCAAGAAGAAACACCGGCTAATAGCTGGTTTCCATTTCCTATTTTCCCTTAGGCCCCTCTTGACCCCACAGGGGAACAGTTCCAAATGTTTACAACTACCAGTAACAGAGAGAAGAGGATTTTTTAAGTCCATATTTCACCTGGAGAGATTGCTCAGTGGTTACAAGCACTTGCTACCAGGGTTCAGTTCCCAGCACCCACATAACAACTCACAATTGTCCTGAACTTTAGTTCCAAGGGGGAGTCCACACCGCCCCCTCCCCCGGCCTCCTTGATCATCAGTAATGCTCATGGTGCTTATGTATGTAGGCAGGCAAGCTACGCCCCCCCCCCACGGAATAAAGCAAACCTTTTAAAAATTCTGTACTTCCCATCATAGTGAATTTTAAGAACGTTCTCCCTGAAGGCAGTTGGTTCATTGTGTGTTTCTTGGCATAGTCATAGTTTGGTATAGGTAGCACCCAGACTGGAGTTCTCCAAAAAACAAGTAAGATAAAGATCCACTGGCATCCTGAAAACACAGACGCTACAAGAACAGGTTCCTTTTGAAGTTTCAAGCATGTTATGGCACCAGTTAGCTTGGGAATCTAAACCAATGTCTGTCCATGTCCAGTTTCAGAGTTGTAGTCATGAGAATTCTCTATCTGCCCAGCAGAGGGCGCACTCCTGAGCACAGATGTGGCTGGATCCTGGGACAGATGTGGCTGGATCCTGGGAGAGTAATTACCAATTTGCTTGTGCCTTAGCCAATGAGGAGACTGTCTTTGCCGCTTCCTATGAGACAGACTGAAAGAGAAATTCTCAGGCATTTGAAGACTTAGTCTCTAATTGGAGATGCTGTTTAGGGAGGTTTAGAAGGTGTAGCTTTGCCGGAGGAAGTGTTTCCTGGGGTGGGCTTTAAGAGTTCAGAGCCTGGCCCTACTAGTCTGCTTTCTCTGCTTCCGGCTTGTGATTGACATGGGAGCTCTCAGCTTCACTCTGGCTGCCATGCCTCCCTGCCCCTCTGGAACTGTATGCCCAAATGGCTCTAAACCTTTTATATCAATCTCTACAATTTTACCTTTTCTTCCTATGGACTTTCCATTGTCCTTTTAGTCATCCTTAGAGACCTTATTTGTAAGTGTGTGTGTGTGTGTGTGTGTGTGTGTGTGTGTGTGTGTGTGTGTGTGTGTGATGTACATTCATGTATTCATGCTCGCACATAAACACGTGGAGTCCAGCTCATACACGTGTGTGGAGTACATATGTGTGGGTGCACATGAGCACATGGAGGCCAGAGGTTGATGTCAAGTGTTTTCCTACATCTCTCCCTAATCTATTGAGACAAAATCTCTTGCAGACCCCAGACCTTGCTGATTCTGACTGGTCTAGCTGGCCAGCTTGCCTCAGTGACCCCATCCTGCCTCCTATCCTCTGGGGTTCTAAGCAGATGGCCACCCCTCCCCAGCTTTCACACAGGTTCTGGGGATCTGAACTCAGGTGCCCACACTTTTTGGTAAGTGCTTTATTCACTGAGCTGTGTCTCCATTCCCCGTAGGCTTTAAAAATTGTTATTAAGGAAGGAACACCCCCCTCCACCCCGCCCCAACCATATACATCTTATCTGTTCTTGCAGATATGTTAAAAGAAAAAAAAATCTATTGACTTTGGCATAATTAGCATGTATCTGGCATGTTACTGAGCTCTCATTTTTAAATAGTTTTTAGATTATTCCTCTGGGCTTTCTTGACATATCATTCTGTCTGAAAGTAACATGATTTCCTTACACCCTCAGACATTATTGCTTTTTTCTTTGCTTTGTTCAGAAATGAGAGGGATGAGAATTCCAGGACAGCATGGGCCAACACGTGTGGCCCCTGCCATCCTTTCTTGGTCCCAGTGAAACTGCCATGTCTGTGGTTCTTACCATGAAACGTGACATTAAGCTTAATGTTCTGATGCTTTTCAAATTTGACATTTTTCCCCCTAGAAATTTGAACTAAGAGTGTAGCTCAGGCTGGCCTCAAACTCATGATCCTCCTGCCTCTGCCTCTTTCAGCAAATCCTACTGGCGTGTGCCTCCACAACCAGCTTGAACTAAGAGTGGATATCACCCCTCATGGGGTATCCTTGTGGAATTTGTGGAGATTCATTTTAGCTTATTAATAGGTTAGCTGCTGTTAAACCTCCTGGACTCCCTGCATAGTCCTGGAGAATGCCACCATAAACAAACTGAGCACTTCAGTGGGCTAGTGCACCCTGCTTTCCCACTCGTATTTCATCCAAACAAGGTGAACTTGTGCAGATGTGTGTGTGTCCGCATGTGCACGTGTGTCCTAAGGTCTCTGTGAGGGTCTTAACACTTGCCAGAAGGCTGAAGCTGTGAGTAAAAGTTCTGTGAGAAGAGCTAAGCCAAAGCCCACACACACTCTGCTTGAACACTAAGAAACTTCGAATCCAATGAATGGATCGCTAGATGTGGTGGTTTGATTGTCCCTGCCCCCCACCCCCCACCCCATAAGCTCATAGGGAGTGGCACTATTAGGAGGTGTGGTCTTGTTGGAGTGGGTGTGGCCTTGTTAGAGGAAGTCTGTCACTGTGGGGGCAGGCTTTGAGGTCTCCTATGCTCGAGTTATGCCCAGTGTTTCAGACCATTTCCTGTTGCCTGCAGGTCAAGATGTAGGACTCTCAGCTCCTTCTCTAGCACCATGTCTGCCTGCATGCTGCCATATTGCACCATGATGATAATGGACTAAGCCTCTGAAAATGTCAGCTACCACAATGAAATGTTTTTTCTTTTTTTTTTTTTTTGTTTGTTTTTTGGTTTTTCGAGACAGGGTTTCTCTGTGTAGCTTTGTGCCTTTCCTGGAACTTACTCTGTAGCCCAGGCTGGCCTTGAACTCACAGAGATCCACCTGGCTCTGCCTCCCAAGTGCTGGGATTAAGGGCGTGTGCCACCACCGCCCGGCGAAATGTTTTTTCTTTGTTTCTGTGGTTAGGCCTGACCATGTTTTTTTTTTTTTTTTTTTTTTTTTTTTTTTTTTTTTAAGGAATGTGGACCTTGGGACTGTGGATTAGAAAAGCAGTTGAATGCTTTATGTGCCACATAATGGGGCATCTTGGTAGGAACATGGAAAACAGGGTGCTGAGTGTGATTTGAACTGTGGGTCCTGGATCAAGAGGTTTCAGAGGAGAAGAATGTTAGTTCATGGCTTAGAGACTGGTCTTGTGATATTTTGGTGAAGAATGTGGCTGCTTTTTTGCCCTTGTCTGAAAAGTCTGACTGAGGCTAAAGAGAAGAGTTTTGGATTAATTCTGTTGCAGAAGAAATCTCAGAACTGGCTAGTATAGACTGTGTCATGTGGTTATTAACGTTAACTCTAATGATGATTTAATAGTGAAAATGAGCAAGCTGAGCACAGGAAAAATACAAAATGTACAATTTGAGGAGAAAAGGAGCACCAGGAAGTAGAACGGAGCTAATCCTGTGTTCAAGGAGATAAATAGTTTAAGAAATAGAATAAAGGGAGTGATGACCTCAGGGCAAGATCCCACCCAGCCAAGTTTCCAACTTGTGAAGAGAAATTAAGGAAAAACTTAGAGATGGGTTGGTGGTACATGCCTTTAATCCCAGCACTTGGAAGGCAGAGGCTGGCAGATCTCTGAGTTTGGGGCCAGCCTGGTCTACAGAGCAAGTTCCAGGACAGCTAAGCTTAGGCAGTGGAGGAAACCATGGAAAACAGAAAGCTGGTGAAGATGTAATTGAAGGAGGGGGCTGTGTTCCAGCCCCAGCAAGCAGAACTTGGCAGCTTCAGCCGTGTGGTTCCTGCTTTAGAGTCAAGGATAGAAGAAAGGTGCTCTGAAACCTTCCTCTGCAACTAAGGAAAGATACTGAGACCAGGCATGTGTCAGGGTATGCCTGAATGGAGGTCCAGAGAGGCTATTGTGGGAAGCCGTGAAGTTGAAGCCTGGATTGCCTTGGAGACCCCAAGATGTTGTAGTATTAATGTAACATCTTAATTTTTTGGCTAAATCCACATATTGTATTTGCAACCTATTATTGTTTAAGAATCTGCAGAACTGTCATAACCTGCTACTTTGGGAGTTGTAAAATATACTCCTTTCCCCCAGGCTTTGGGAGTCCATGGCTGCCCTCAGGGCACTAAAGGGCAGGAAGAAGCTCAGAGCTGGGAACGGGCTGCAAAGCAGTAGTGGCAGAAGCCCCGGAGGGGCCTGGGGTCCTCGGAATACCCGAGTGACATCGCCTCCCTTCTGTGCTGGAGAATGCTGCCAACATGGGGCTGTCTTAGCACAGGGTGTCATCCAATACCCTCAGGGATGCAGAAGAGGAAGACTTCAAGAGCACAGTGGATTATTTGCTCAAGAATGAATCTGTAGTACCAGTTTGAAGTATTGAAAAGGGCCTCAATTCTGAGACAGCAGCACTGAGAGGAAGTTCAGTGAGTGACACAGGAAGTGCTGTGGGTAAGGGTGAATGAAGTAATTTCCTTTCCAGAAGTGAGATTTTGTTGCTTGGTCAAATGCCACACATGGCTGTGGTGGGGAGAGAGGAGGGGGTTCCTTTGTGGCTCTACACAGAAGAATCACAGTTCAGTATCTTCTTAGGGAAGCTGAGGCAAGGTGATCCCACAGGGCAACCATTTTCTCTTCCTGAAAATGGAGATTTAGAGATGTAGGGTTGTCGGGCTCCTCCAGGGGTGGGCCTGAATGAAGGCAACATTCAGGACAGCATTGGAGGCTCTTGATTTAGTGTATATGTATGAGTCCAGCAAAGAGGGTGAGGCTTTCCCAGGGTGAAGGAGAGCAAGACACATCCTCAGGGACAGAGACAGCAGAATGGCAATGCTAAATGGGGTGCATTCACTTTGGAATGGGTCTTGGACCTGAAGGCAAGTGGGGAGGAGAATGAGAGGCCTGGTTCAGAAGGAGGAAGGGATGAGGTGCCAAGTGGCCAGCTGGATACATTCCAGAGCTCAAAGGAGGATGAATGATTCAAATTTCAGTGTCATCCATGTAGAGAGGCAGATACAGAATGGAATGGGGCTCTCCCAGAGAGGCAGAAATCATGGGATTCTGCACCTTGTGGACTCAACACTGAATCTTCAGATTCTTAGGCTCCTTCTCCCCACACATGGCTCTTCTAGAATGAACAGTGCAGGGGCTGAGGTGGACCTTTGTCTCCACCTCTGAGGCGGCATCGCCAGTCCCAGACAGGGCACTGTCAAGCTTCTCACAGGATCTCATGTGTTTCTCACCATGAAATTAATGATGTCAGAGAACAGAAAGGCTCTCCCTGGGGCAAAGACTATACTTCACTTTCATCCATAAGAAGGCAGCTGGGAGCATGATCTTAATGAGACCCCCACCGAAGATAAGAGGATGGAAAGTATCCTTGCCCTCTGGAGCAACTGGACAGCTTTAGTCAGAAAACCAACAAGGGAAATGCTCTCTGAGGAAATAGAATCTTCAGTTTTTCTGAAGAAACAGCTCCTCCAGAAATGCATAAAAATTCAACGCAGCAGGATTGATGGCCAATGGCCCGAACCTTCTCAGTATGAGATTCAGCTGCGTCTAGGATTACATAATTGTTTTCAATACTTGGGAACACACTAACACTATTTCATTGTTTAATGTGCCCTCCTCGTGGCCTCCTATTAGCGCTAGTTACATTCTGAGACTTTGAGTTCTCTTTCTGACTGGGCCTGGAGTACTGTGTGCAGTGGTAGACACTGGAGACCCTGCACAACAAGGTGGGTGGTGAGAACCGACTCTCAAAAGTTGTCCTCTGACTTCCACATACTTGCCGTGACAGGTGAATGTGCGCGCGCGCACGCACACACACACACACACACACACACACACACACACACACACACAAAAACACACAATCCATTGTTTTTTATAAGAAAGAAAAATTGCTTTCTGTCTGGGCATGGCGGCTTGAATCTATTCAGCTCTCAGAAGGCAGAGTCAGGCAGATGGAGAGTTTGGGGGCACCTTAGGTGGGTGGCATCTCATGGCCCTGTCTCAAAACAACAAGGACAATAAAATCTATTTTCTCATCTGTGAGTTGGGAACACCAGTGTCGGCCTTCTCCACTGAGGTGTACATTGTTTCGCTAGGGTGACAGGGTCAAAGACAGCCAGGGCCTGAGTGACTGAGACCCACGGCTGCTGCTGCACACACAGCCACACAGCAGGGCTCTCTCTCCCTAAGGGAGCAAACCAGGGAAAACCAGCACCTGCCACTGTCTTCTCCCAAATGGCCACTAGAGGGCCCGCGAGGCTGGCTGATCACTTCAAGCCAGGCAAGAGTGCAAACAGCCAGCCTACTTTACTGAGAGACACCAGTTTTGTTTTCTGTCGGTGCCCTCCCTGCTCCTCTATTTAAGACCCTTTCTGTTTCCACACACACTTCCCAGACTTTCTGGAGGGAGGGAGTTCACGCTCTGTAACTCAGGTGTCCTGGGGTTGTTTACAGTGCTACTCAAAGCTACTCAAAGTGAAGGTCATAGTGCCTCCCCCCCCACACCCCACCCCTGAAGAAAAACCTGTGAGGGAAGGGAGAAGATCTTCCAGTGCAGGGGTTGGGTCCTGGACTTTCACGGCCCCTGAATCAGAATCACCTAGGATTGGTGTGGGACCTGCTTTTCAAACAAGATCCCCCAGCAGTGCACACCAAAGGTAGGGAACCTTTGCACACGAACTCAACAAGTAGCATTAAAATGTGGTAGGTGGTGAGTCCCCTGCCACTGGAGGCATTCAAACAGAGGATTCAGGACACAGCCACCACATTTACTGAGTGACTTCTCAATGTCAGTCAGCACAGGAGCTTCCATTTGCTGCAGGGAGTGAGGCTGGGGTGCAAGTGGGGGCTGATGTCGGATATCTACCTTTTTATCTCTGAAGAACACGTGATTCACCACAACTGCTGTAGTGTCCTGGCTGAGGTTCTCATTCTAGGCCCAGAACCTCTCCTGGGTCTGCTTCTGTGTGTACATGGCCACATATGTCTGGGCCTCCCTTCAGGTCCTGAGTGGTCTGGGGGCCCAGGCTAATGAGCCCGTGCTGGCCAGCATGAAAAGTAGCTGGGAGTTCCACTCTGGCAGCTGGATCAGCAAATCATATACCCAGTCCGGACCTCAGCTGCAGCACCATGGAGAGGTTGAAGTCCCTATTAACCAGGGGCTGAGCTCTCCTGGCTGCTGTGGTCTCCAGGGGAAGTGTGGCCAAGGCCAAGGAGATGCTGGCCGGAGAGAGGAGAATGTTTTCTCCTGGAGCAGGAAGGGCCAGCTTCCTATAGTGGCTGAAAGCAAAGTCTGTGTTGCTCACAGAGACTTTGTGACAGGGCAGAGCAGGCCTGGATGAGCCATCCTGGGGGCCAAGGTCCATGGCATCAGAACCTCCTTGCTCAACCAAGGCCAGTGAGGTACAGCCGTGAGTGCAGTGATCAACGGTTCCCCCATCCTCCATGTTCCTTGCTCTGAAAGCAGCAGTGGCCTGGAAGACAGCTATAATGACAAGAACACTTAAGCTTCCCAGAGCACCTGCTCTGGGCCAGGCCCTGTACCAGTGCTTCCTGGGTGTCCTCTGGTGACCTCACCTAGCCCTCCCGGGGACGGTGTTCTTCCA
>CABHPP010171240.1:0-14795 GCA_902168425.1 Peromyscus attwateri
CCACCCCACCCCACCCATACCTCCATCCCCACCCCACCCCACCCATAGTTTACCCAGAAGATCTCTTGAAAGACATGGTTTTAACAAGCTGGTGTCCAGAGGGGTCGGGGTGAGCTGGTTCTGCCTTATCACTTGCCTTCAAATATACTTTCTGTCCCTGGCACTCACCTCTCCCAGCCTCTTCTTGCCCCTGGCACTCACCTCTCTCAGCCTCTTCCTGCCCTGGCACCTCCCTTTCTCAGCCTCTTCCTGCCCCTGGAACCCCCTCTCCCAGCCCCTTCCTGCCCCAGCACCCCCTCTCCCAGCCCCTTCCTGCCCCAGCACCCCTTCTCCCAGTCTCTTCCTGTCCCTTGAACCCCCCTCTCCCAGCCCCTTCCTGCCCCAGCACCCCCCTCTCCCAGCCTCTTTGGTTATCTTCCACCATCCTGCTTTGAATAGCCCTGAGCAGAGGAGAGAGCATGCCCCAGAAGACACTCACTGTTGTATGTGGGGGATCGTAACATCCCCAGGGTCATCGCGTCACCCTGGCCAGGAGGCATCACAGCGGGGGTGGGGGGTAGGAGGTGGGGGTGGGGGGGCAGGGGGCAGATGCTGTCCCACACCTGTCTTTGTGGGGCCTAGTGTACCAGATCACTTTTAGTATCCAGGATCCTGGCACCACTTGAGTCCTGAGCTGGAGTGTGGGCAGAGACAGGACCTAATGGCTCTGATTTCAAGGAGCCTGCATGCCAGAATTTCCCTGTCTTATTTTAGCTATCACTGCCAAGGACCACTGTGAAAAGGAACCTTCTGTTGTAGCCAACCTCAGGGAACTTTTCTACAAACAGCCAAAAAGATGGACCCTGTAACAACTGTGCAGCTTAACCCTATGGGGAAGTTTACGTGTGTGTGTGTGTGTGTGTGTGTGTGTGTGTGTGTGTGTGTGTGTGTGTATGTGTACAAATTCATGTAGATGCATGTGTGCAGAGGCCAGAGGTCAATGTTAGATGTCTTTCTCCACTGTTCTCTACCTTATTTTTGAGACAGTTTCTAGAGCCTCTCACTGACCCTGGGACTCACAGATTCAGCAGGCTGGCTGTCCAGTGAGCTTCAGGAGTCCCCATCTCAGCCTCTCCAGCATTGGATTATAGATGTGCTACATGAGACCCAGCTTTTTACATGGGTATTGGGGATCTGAATGCAGATCTCATGATTGCAATGCAAACATTTTACCAAATGAGCTATCTCCCCTGATCCTGAAATCAGTATTTCTTTTTCTTCTTCTTCCTCTTCTTCTTTTCCTTCCTTTTCTTCCTCCTCCTCCCTCTTCCTCCTCTCCCTTCTCCTCTCTCTCATCCTTCTCTTCTTCCTCTTTCTCTCCCTTCTCCTCCTCTTCTTCCTCCTCCTCTCCATCCTCTTTCTCTCCCTTCTCTTCCTCTCCCTCCTTCTCCTGCCTCTGATCCTCCAATATGCCTTGCTTCCCAGAGCAGCTTAAGGGTTGGCTTTCCCAGGGCCCCAAGTCTTTGGTTTTGCCTTTAACCAAAGCAACGCTCTGCCACCAAGTTGGGAAACTCAGATCCTCCAGTCTGTAAACTCTGCGGAGTTCTATAGCGGAAACATCTGGGCCCCCCACCCGCCCCAGTGAGCACACTACTCAGACTGCCGTAAGTCACGACAGCACGTCCAGGGGTTTATTGCAGTTATGAATTATGGATATGACCCGGGCTGTGCAGTTCTCATTATTTTTTTTTCCTGCTGTAATTAAGCCACAAATCATGCCTGAGAAATGGGAGGGTGACCGAATTAGTCAGGATTCGTTCATAATAGGCTGACCCTGGAAAAGCCATCCGAGAGGGGTCAGATGTTGGCCAGGTCCCAGGAGCCCCCCTAGGAGACAGATATGTCTCCTTACCCAGGTTCTTAGCTGATAGGCTCGGTGCATCCAACAGGCTAGTGCTGCCTGTCCACACTTAACCCACTCTGTACCTGCATCCACCCTCAGTGGACCAGAGAGACCCACCACGACCAGGTGAGGACAGATGCTGATGGGACCAAGTGCTGCCAAGCTGAAGATGAACTTGCTGATTCTGACAGTGGGTAGAGCTGAGGACAGCATGTCCCATTCCCAGGTTCTGAGACTGAAGGGGCTTTTCACTGTGGGAGCATGTGGATTGTGTACACTGTCCTCACACTGACTGAAAATATTACCTGGAAAACCCCAGGAGGGAGGGAGGGAGGGAGGGAGGGAGGGAGAGAGGGAGAGAGAGAGAGAGAGAGAGAGAGAGAGAGAGAGAGAGAGAGAACACATTCACATACCTTCCAGTAGAATATATTCTACAATAATGCAATACAGTGTTCTATTCAGTATATATATTCAGTACAATATATGACTCCATCGTAAGTATCTGTAGGGAAAAGCAATACCTATAAGGTTGGGTCCTATCCAAGGTTTCAGACATCCACTGGGGATCTTGGGATGTGTCCCCCTCACATAATGGGGAACTACTGTCATTTCTGAAATTAGCTTTTAATTGAAATATAATGCACATATAAAAAGGGCTCTCAGCTTGATGACTTTTCAGGCTGTGCAATGGGCACCCAGGTCGAGGTTTGCTGCTACAGAAAGAAACAAAGCAGATTTTAGGATTCCCCGGAGTCCGTGGTCGGCCAAGACAAGGCTGTACAAATATCTGCTCACTGCTAATGAAGACGAAGTCCAGGCACAGACATGCTCTGTAACTGGACATGTCCAGAGCTGGTATAGATTGTTGCTCCTGGGACCACAGAGCACAGGGCTTGGGGTAGTGGTGGAGATGGGGAGGAGATTCTGCTCTGGCCATCTTGGAAAACACAGTTGTCACATGGTGTCTGGTAAGTAACATACTGGTAACTGCAAAATTGTTATTATCATTATTCTTTCAGCCTTTCTTTTTTCTTACTGTTATTTTGCATCTGGAAACTTAGTGCTATGTGAAAGAGATAAAGGTGGAACATCTGGTGGTGTGATCTTGCCCTAAGGAAGCCCCATCAAATTGCAAGACCTCCCATCATGTCCACTGGAAAACCACTGGGTTCCAGGTCAAGTCCACACTCCTAGTTCTTGTTGCATTACCTCTGTACTGATAAGAATTCTAAGTTAAAAGCAGTAAAATTCACTACTTATCTTGAAGAAAAAAAGGATATTTTAAAAGGATGTTAACAGGCTGGGACTATAGCTTAACCATAAAGCTGTAAACCTCCCTAGCATGCTTAAAGCCCTGGGCTTTGTTCCCAGCACCAAATAAACCAAGTGTGGTGGCACACACCTGTAATTCCAGAACTGGAAAAGTGGAGGCAGAAGTATCAAAAGTTCAAGGTTAATAGAGAGTTTGGGGTCAGCCTTGTATACAAGAGAATCTATCTCAGAAAACAAAAACAACAGAAATATTAGCAGCACTCAGAATTTTGTAGGGAGCCAGGAGTACTAGCTGGTTTGGAGGATTCTGCTCCAATGGAGGGACCAGGGCCACTATCAAAAAACAAAGGCCACAAGCTGAGGCTGACACTGCTGGTCAGTGAGTCACTACTGGAGCCCTTGCTCCCCTGGGCAGCTGAAATCTGTAGGGTGAGTCTGCAAGCCATCTTTACACCATTCTATAGTTGTGTCTCATTGGGAGATTCAAGGTCACATGGTGGTGGCCTAGCTGCAAGGGAGTCTTGGAAAGAGTTGCTGGGCAATCTAAGATTTCCCCGAGGAGATTCTTGAATTCAGAAGGAGTGTGCAAAACCTCCGAGGACCTATGGGCATCAAGCATGCCCCTGGTGCCCTCCTGGTCCGATGAAGCTCTGGGAAGGTTTTGGCATTGGGTCACTGCCCTGGCTCCCTCATGTGGCTGTCTCCACCCTCATTCCCTGGCCAGCTGTTATCTGTCTCCCCTCCTCAAATCTCTTTTTACTTCTCCTGTTGCTCCTTTGTGTCCCAGGTCCCTGTACAGACTTTTGCCCCAGCCCACAATAGCCAATGGCTTCATCTGTTCCTGGGTTTACCTTCTCCCTAACTGGGTCATGGGGCAGACTGTACCTTTCCTATTTCAGGATCTGGCATGTGAACAATGAAATGGCACACAGTGGGTACACTGCTCAGGTGTGTGAATAATCAAGTCCACATCCCCAGAGGCTCCCACTGTCTGTCCAGGTCTGGGTCTGGAAGACCTGCTGGGTCTGAGGCCCAAGACTTGTCATGTATTCACGTTAGCCATGCTGATTTCCCTTCTGTGCCCCCAAAGAAAAGAGCGCTCAAGGTCCACCAACCCAGAGCAGCACCTGGGGCCAACAGCAAAGGACAAAGACCCAACAAGAGACAGCGTGGAAGGGGACTCTGTTTTCAAGCTAAGCACATTTCCCTACCAAAGAGTGTGGAAGGATGTGGCAAGCAGGCTCATTTGTCTCCTCTGAGGGGAAGGCACACTGTTGGCATGGTCTACGTGAGAATATGGTGCGAGGTGGGTGATTAAAAGCGAAGCCTTGGATGTTTTTATAACGAGTCTGGAGCACTTTCCACTAGCTGCCATGCCGCCGCTCAAATCAACATCATCTTCACACTTAATGGCAAATGACAGTGTTTATATAAAAGGAAGGAACAAGAGGAAGCATATGGATCCCACTCATCTCCCTCCCAAGCCTCCGTCTCCGGTTTCTTCTGCCTTCACTGTCAAGTTGGGTCATGGTAGGTGAGAATGTGGACCCCAGAGGCCAGTGACATCTGCATGAGGGGTCAATGAGGCCAGCCTTGGGGAGGGATGTGTGTGTGTGTGTGTGTGTGTGTGTGTGTGTGTTACTTCCTACATATTTATTTCTATTTATAGACCTCAATATATGTTTTAGGGTTTTTATTGCTGTGAAGAGACACTGTGATCATGGAAACTCTTATAAAGGAAAAATATTTAGTTGGGGTGGCTCATTTATAGTTTCAGATGTTCAGTCCATTATCGTCATGATGGGGAGCATGGTGCCATGCTTGACCAGAAGACACCAGGAAGTTGGCTGAGACACTTTGGCAGGATCCTGAGCATAGAAAACTCAAAGCCTGCCCCCACAGTGACACACTTCCTCCAACGAAGTCACACTTCCTAGTAGTGTCACTCCCTGTGAGATTATGAGGGCCAATTACATTCAAACTACCACAATACAAAAGCACCCACATTTAAAAAAGGCCACGGATCCCTTACATCCTGGGCCCATAGCCATATTCTTCCCTAACTACCCCCAGCCTTTCAGTGGCAGGTCCATGTGACACGAAGACCCCCACTCTCCTAAGGGTGGGATCTCAGCCATTTCATCCCATATTTTCTTCCTCCTCCACTTCTTCCCACTTCTCTCTTTTCCTTCCTATCCTGCCTTGCCCTTGAATCTGAAGATCTTAAATCGTGGGACTCATCACCTTGGGGAAACAGATTCTCCAGGCCTGGTGACACAGGCCTACAATCCCAGACACTTGGGAAGATGAGGCAGGAGGATTGTAAGCTCAAGGCTTGCCTGGATGACCACATGGGTTCCATGCTAGCATAGGTAAGCCAGCATAGTCCTATCTCAAATTTGTGTGTGTGTGCATGTGTACTGGTTTGCAAATACATATCCCTGTGTGAGTGCCTGCAGAGATCAGAGCATGATATCAGGGGTCCTCTTTCATCATGCTCCATCAAGCCGTATTGCCTTGAGACAGAAAGTCTTACCAAACCATAAGCTCTCCTTTTTTGGCTAGGTGGATTGGTCAGTGAGCTAGCTCTCCGGGATCTGCCTTTTTGCCCTGGCCCCTCAATGCTGGAGCCACAGGTACACGTAGTTGCCTCTAGATTCAAATCCCTTTGAACTCAGGTCCTGATATCTTCACGTTTGCAGAGCAAATGCTCCTACTCACTGAGCAATCTCCCCTGTCTCCTGCTTCAGTTTTTTTTTTTTTTTTTTTTTTTCCCAGACAGGGTTTCCCTGAGTAGCTTTGGAGCCTGTCTGGAACTCACTCTGTATACCAGGTTGGCCTCAAACTCATAGAGATCCACCTGCCTCTGCCTCCTGAGTGCTGGGATTAAAGGTGTGCGCCACCACTGCTGGGCCTCAAATGTTTTAAAAAGGAAAAGAGGCTGGGAGTGTGCTCAGTGGTGAACTGCTCGCCTGGCATGTACAAGGCCTACCCTCAGCACCGTGGTGAAAATAAAGAAAGGATAAAAGGAGCTAGTCTCCTGGCAATGGTACACTCTGGGCCTTAGAGAACCCCTGTCAGGTAATCCCGCTCCAGAGGGCATCACTTCCACAAAGCCTTGCTGTTGCCACCTGCCCGTGTCTATGGACCACCTGGGCACTGGATCATCCTCCTGAGCACCTGTGACATGACGCTGGAGGTCACAGGTTTCTCATCTCCTCAAAGTCCCAGGGTGGGCAGGGTGGTACCCTGTGAAGTCTCCCAACTTCCATGTTGATCTTACCTCCAGCATTTCCCGCTCCATCTCTGCTTTGCTCTTCCAACTTCTTTGTGTCTCCAGAAGTGCAGGTCATTCCTTCACAGGCTGGTTGGACTCTTGTTGGCATACCTGATCATCTGCCCCCTGCCCCAGCTATCCACAGAACACTCACTGAATTTGACCCCCCCTCCCGCCTGCCCACATTCCCCTCCCATGGTCCTTGCTATAGTCTCCCTACGGGATTCACCCTGTCTGAAAAGCTGCAAACCCATGAAGGCAGAGGCACTGGGCTGTGTGCTCAGCATAGCAGGGCCAGCTCCCAGGGCAGCCTAGTGTATACTCCATCAGTCAATACAGAGGGAAAAAAGAAATCACTGGAAGGTCCACAGGTTCCCGGCCTTCTTGGGTCATCGACCTCAGTGTCAAATCTCCCCTCCTCTTCCCTCCTGTGTCCCTGGTATTCTAGGCAGAGGTGGTGGACTGTGTGTGTGTGTGTGTGTGTGTGTGTGTGTGTGTGTGTGTGTGTCCTCTAGCTTACGACAGTCTCTTTCTAGACCCATCACATTCATGGACTTTTCATTATAAGGAAAGGACACTTTTCACCAATTGCGAGCAGACTTTCCCAGGCGGATGGCACAGCAGCCCTTGTTTGCTGTCTACAGTAACAGGATCACAGTGACTCCTGATTTTCCCTTCAGCCTTTCCCTTCAGTGCCCGGACTTGCATTTCCAGCACCAGGTGCATTAGTGTGCTAGAAATAACCAAGCAAGCACTGGAAAAGCCAAGAAGAAACACCGGCTAATAGCTGGTTTCCATTTCCTATTTTCCCTTAGGCCCCTCTTGACCCCACAGGGGAACAGTTCCAAATGTTTACAACTACCAGTAACAGAGAGAAGAGGATTTTTTAAGTCCATATTTCACCTGGAGAGATTGCTCAGTGGTTACAAGCACTTGCTACCAGGGTTCAGTTCCCAGCACCCACATAACAACTCACAATTGTCCTGAACTTTAGTTCCAAGGGGGAGTCCACACCGCCCCCTCCCCCGGCCTCCTTGATCATCAGTAATGCTCATGGTGCTTATGTATGTAGGCAGGCAAGCTACGCCCCCCCCCCACGGAATAAAGCAAACCTTTTAAAAATTCTGTACTTCCCATCATAGTGAATTTTAAGAACGTTCTCCCTGAAGGCAGTTGGTTCATTGTGTGTTTCTTGGCATAGTCATAGTTTGGTATAGGTAGCACCCAGACTGGAGTTCTCCAAAAAACAAGTAAGATAAAGATCCACTGGCATCCTGAAAACACAGACGCTACAAGAACAGGTTCCTTTTGAAGTTTCAAGCATGTTATGGCACCAGTTAGCTTGGGAATCTAAACCAATGTCTGTCCATGTCCAGTTTCAGAGTTGTAGTCATGAGAATTCTCTATCTGCCCAGCAGAGGGCGCACTCCTGAGCACAGATGTGGCTGGATCCTGGGACAGATGTGGCTGGATCCTGGGAGAGTAATTACCAATTTGCTTGTGCCTTAGCCAATGAGGAGACTGTCTTTGCCGCTTCCTATGAGACAGACTGAAAGAGAAATTCTCAGGCATTTGAAGACTTAGTCTCTAATTGGAGATGCTGTTTAGGGAGGTTTAGAAGGTGTAGCTTTGCCGGAGGAAGTGTTTCCTGGGGTGGGCTTTAAGAGTTCAGAGCCTGGCCCTACTAGTCTGCTTTCTCTGCTTCCGGCTTGTGATTGACATGGGAGCTCTCAGCTTCACTCTGGCTGCCATGCCTCCCTGCCCCTCTGGAACTGTATGCCCAAATGGCTCTAAACCTTTTATATCAATCTCTACAATTTTACCTTTTCTTCCTATGGACTTTCCATTGTCCTTTTAGTCATCCTTAGAGACCTTATTTGTAAGTGTGTGTGTGTGTGTGTGTGTGTGTGTGTGTGTGTGTGTGTGTGTGTGTGTGATGTACATTCATGTATTCATGCTCGCACATAAACACGTGGAGTCCAGCTCATACACGTGTGTGGAGTACATATGTGTGGGTGCACATGAGCACATGGAGGCCAGAGGTTGATGTCAAGTGTTTTCCTACATCTCTCCCTAATCTATTGAGACAAAATCTCTTGCAGACCCCAGACCTTGCTGATTCTGACTGGTCTAGCTGGCCAGCTTGCCTCAGTGACCCCATCCTGCCTCCTATCCTCTGGGGTTCTAAGCAGATGGCCACCCCTCCCCAGCTTTCACACAGGTTCTGGGGATCTGAACTCAGGTGCCCACACTTTTTGGTAAGTGCTTTATTCACTGAGCTGTGTCTCCATTCCCCGTAGGCTTTAAAAATTGTTATTAAGGAAGGAACACCCCCCTCCACCCCGCCCCAACCATATACATCTTATCTGTTCTTGCAGATATGTTAAAAGAAAAAAAAATCTATTGACTTTGGCATAATTAGCATGTATCTGGCATGTTACTGAGCTCTCATTTTTAAATAGTTTTTAGATTATTCCTCTGGGCTTTCTTGACATATCATTCTGTCTGAAAGTAACATGATTTCCTTACACCCTCAGACATTATTGCTTTTTTCTTTGCTTTGTTCAGAAATGAGAGGGATGAGAATTCCAGGACAGCATGGGCCAACACGTGTGGCCCCTGCCATCCTTTCTTGGTCCCAGTGAAACTGCCATGTCTGTGGTTCTTACCATGAAACGTGACATTAAGCTTAATGTTCTGATGCTTTTCAAATTTGACATTTTTCCCCCTAGAAATTTGAACTAAGAGTGTAGCTCAGGCTGGCCTCAAACTCATGATCCTCCTGCCTCTGCCTCTTTCAGCAAATCCTACTGGCGTGTGCCTCCACAACCAGCTTGAACTAAGAGTGGATATCACCCCTCATGGGGTATCCTTGTGGAATTTGTGGAGATTCATTTTAGCTTATTAATAGGTTAGCTGCTGTTAAACCTCCTGGACTCCCTGCATAGTCCTGGAGAATGCCACCATAAACAAACTGAGCACTTCAGTGGGCTAGTGCACCTCTGCTTTCCCACTCGTATTTCATCCAAACAAGGTGAACTCGTGCAGATGTGTGTGTGTCCGCATGTGCACGTGTGTCCTAAGGTCTCTGTGAGGGTCCTAACATTTGCCAGAAGGCTGAAGCTGTGAGTAAAAGTTCTGTGAGAAGAGCTAAGCCAAAGCCCACACACACTCTGCTTGAACACTAAGAAACTTCGACTCCAATGAATGGATCACTAGATGTGGTGGTTTGATTGTCCCTGCCCCATAAGCTCATAGGGAGTGGCACTATTAGGAGGTGTGGTCTTGTTGGAGTGGGTGTGGCCTTGTTAGAGGAAGTCTGTCACTGTGGGGGCAGGCTTTGAGGTCTCCTATGCTCGAGTTATGCCCAGTGTTTCAGACCATTTCCTGTTGCCTGCAGGTCAAGATGTAGGACTCTCAGCTCCTTCTCTAGCACCATGTCTGCCTGCATGCTGCCATATTGCACCATGATGATAATGGACTAAGCCTCTGAAAATGTCAGCTACCACAATGAAATGTTTTTTCTTTTTTTTTTTTTGTTTGTTTTTTGGTTTTTCGAGACAGGGTTTCTCTGTGTAGCTTTGTGCCTTTCCTGGAACTTACTCTGTAGCCCAGGCTGGCCTTGAACTCACAGAGATCCACCTGGCTCTGCCTCCCAAGTGCTGGGATTAAGGGCGTGTGCCACCACCGCCCGGCGAAATGTTTTTTCTTTGTTTCTGTGGTTAGGCCTGACCATGTTTTTTTTTTTTTTTTTTTTTTTTTTTTTTTTTTTTTAAGGAATGTGGACCTTGGGACTGTGGATTAGAAAAGCAGTTGAATGCTTTATGTGCCACATAATGGGGCATCTTGGTAGGAACATGGAAAACAGGGTGCTGAGTGTGATTTGAACTGTGGGTCCTGGATCAAGAGGTTTCAGAGGAGAAGAATGTTAGTTCATGGCTTAGAGACTGGTCTTGTGATATTTTGGTGAAGAATGTGGCTGCTTTTTTGCCCTTGTCTGAAAAGTCTGACTGAGGCTAAAGAGAAGAGTTTTGGATTAATTCTGTTGCAGAAGAAATCTCAGAACAGGCTAGTATAGACTGTGTCATGTGGTTATTAACGTTAACTCTAATGATGATTTAATAGTGAAAATGAGCAAGCTGAGCACAGGAAAAATACAAAATGTACAATTTGAGGAGAAAAGGAGCACCAGGAAGTAGAACGGAGCTAATCCTGTGTTCAAGGAGATAAATAGTTTAAGAAATAGAATAAAGGGAGTGATGACCTCAGGGCAAGATCCCACCCAGCCAAGTTTCCAACTTGTGAAGAGAAATTAAGGAAAAACTTAGAGATGGGTTGGTGGTACATGCCTTTAATCCCAGCACTTGGAAGGCAGAGGCTGGCAGATCTCTGAGTTTGGGGCCAGCCTGGTCTACAGAGCAAGTTCCAGGACAGCTAAGCTTAGGCAGTGGAGGAAACCATGGAAAACAGAAAGCTGGTGAAGATGTAATTGAAGGAGGGGGCTGTGTTCCAGCCCCAGCAAGCAGAACTTGGCAGCTTCAGCCGTGTGGTTCCTGCTTTAGAGTCAAGGATAGAAGAAAGGTGCTCTGAAACCTTCCTCTGCAACTAAGGAAAGATACTGAGACCAGGCATGTGTCAGGGTATGCCTGAATGGAGGTCCAGAGAGGCTATTGTGGGAAGCCGTGAAGTTGAAGCCTGGATTGCCTTGGAGACCCCAAGATGTTGTAGTATTAATGTAACATCTTAATTTTTTGGCTAAATCCACATATTGTATTTGCAACCTATTATTGTTTAAGAATCTGCAGAACTGTCATAATCTGCTACTTTGGGAGTTGTAAAATATACTCCTTTCCCCCAGGCTTTGGGAGTCCATGGCTGCCCTCAGGGCACTAAAGGGCAGGAAGAAGCTCAGAGCTGGGAACGGGCTGCAAAGCAGTAGTGGCAGAAGCCCCGGAGGGGCCTGGGGTCCTCGGAATACCCGAGTGACATCGCCTCCCTTCTGTGCTGGAGAATGCTGCCAACATGGGGCTGTCTTAGCACAGGGTGTCATCCAATACCCTCAGGGATGCAGAAGAGGAAGACTTCAAGAGCACAGTGGATTATTTGCTCAAGAATGAATCTGTAGTACCAGTTTGAAGTATTGAAAAGGGCCTCAATTCTGAGACAGCAGCACTGAGAGGAAGTTCAGTGAGTGACACAGGAAGTGCTGTGGGTAAGGGTGAATGAAGTAATTTCCTTTCCAGAAGTGAGATTTTGTTGCTTGGTCAAATGCCACACATGGCTGTGGTGGGGAGAGAGGAGGGGGTTCCTTTGTGGCTCTACACAGAAGAATCACAGTTCAGTATCTTCTTAGGGAAGCTGAGGCAAGGTGATCCCACAGGGCAACCATTTTCTCTTCCTGAAAATGGAGATTTAGAGATGTAGGGTTGTCGGGCTCCTCCAGGGGTGGGCCTGAATGAAGGCAACATTCAGGACAGCATTGGAGGCTCTTGATTTAGTGTATATGTATGAGTCCAGCAAAGAGGGTGAGGCTTTCCCAGGGTGAAGGAGAGCAAGACACATCCTCAGGGACAGAGACAGCAGAATGGCAATGCTAAATGGGGTGCATTCACTTTGGAATGGGTCTTGGACCTGAAGGCAAGTGGGGAGGAGAATGAGAGGCCTGGTTCAGAAGGAGGAAGGGATGAGGTGCCAAGTGGCCAGCTGGATACATTCCAGAGCTCAAAGGAGGATGAATGATTCAAATTTCAGTGTCATCCATGTAGAGAGGCAGATACAGAATGGAATGGGGCTCTCCCAGAGAGGCAGAAATCATGGGATTCTGCACCTTGTGGACTCAACACTGAATCTTCAGATTCTTAGGCTCCTTCTCCCCACACATGGCTCTTCTAGAATGAACAGTGCAGGGGCTGAGGTGGACCTTTGTCTCCACCTCTGAGGCGGCATCGCCAGTCCCAGACAGGGCACTGTCAAGCTTCTCACAGGATCTCATGTGTTTCTCACCATGAAATTAATGATGTCAGAGAACAGAAAGGCTCTCCCTGGGGCAAAGACTATACTTCACTTTCATCCATAAGAAGGCAGCTGGGAGCATGATCTTAATGAGACCCCCACCGAAGATAAGAGGATGGAAAGTATCCTTGCCCTCTGGAGCAACTGGACAGCTTTAGTCAGAAAACCAACAAGGGAAATGCTCTCTGAGGAAATAGAATCTTCAGTTTTTCTGAAGAAACAGCTCCTCCAGAAATGCATAAAAATTCAACGCAGCAGGATTGATGGCCAATGGCCCGAACCTTCTCAGTATGAGATTCAGCTGCGTCTAGGATTACATAATTGTTTTCAATACTTGGGAACACACTAACACTATTTCATTGTTTAATGTGCCCTCCTCGTGGCCTCCTATTAGCGCTAGTTACATTCTGAGACTTTGAGTTCTCTTTCTGACTGGGCCTGGAGTACTGTGTGCAGTGGTAGACACCGGAGACCCTGCACAACAAGGTGGGTGGTGAGAACCGACTCTCAAAAGTTGTCCTCTGACTTCCACATACTTGCCGTGACAGGTGAATGTGCGCGCGCGCACACACACACACACACACACACACACACACACAAAAACACACAATCCATTGTTTTTTATAAGAAAGAAAAATTGCTTTCTGTCTGGGCATGGCGGCTTGAATCTATTCAGCTCTCAGAAGGCAGAGTCAGGCAGATGGAAAGTTTGGGGGCACCTTAGGTGGGTGGCATCTCATGGCCCTGTCTCAAAACAACAAGGACAATAAAATCTATTTTCTCATCTGTGAGTTGGGAACACCAGTGTCAGCCTTCTCCACTGAGGTGTACATTGTTTCGCTAGGGTGACAGGGTCAAAGACAGCTAGGACCTGAGTGACTGAGACCCACGGCTGCTGCTGCACACACAGCCACACAGCAGGGCTCTCTCTCCCTAAGGGAGCAAACCAGGGAAAACCAGCACCTGCCACTGTCTTCTCCCAAATGGCCACTAGAGGGCCCGCGAGGCTGGCTGATCACTTCAAGCCAGGCAAGAGTGCAAACAGCCAGCCTACTTTACTGAGAGACACCAGTTTTGTTTTCTGTCGGTGCCCTCCCTGCTCCTCTATTTAAGACCCTTTCTGTTTCCACACACACTTCCCAGACTTTCTGGAGGGAGGGAGTTCACGCTCTGTAACTCAGGTGTCCTGGGGTTGTTTACAGTGCTACTCAAAGCTACTCAAAGTGAAGGTCATAGTGCCTCCCCCCCACACCCCACCCCTGAAGAAAAACCTGTGAGGGAAGGGAGAAGATCTTCCAGTGCAGGGGTTGGGTCCTGGACTTTCACGGCCCCTGAATCAGAATCACCTAGGATTGGTGTGGGACCTGCTTTTCAAACAAGATCCCCCAGCAGTGCACACCAAAGGTAGGGAACCTTTGCACACGAACTCAACAAGTAGCATTAAAATGTGGTAGGTGGTGAGTCCCCTGCCACTGGAGGCATTCAAACAGAGGATTCAGGACACAGCCACCACATTTACTGAGTGACTTCTCAATGTCAGTCAGCACAGGAGCTTCCATTTGCTGCAGGGAGTGAGGCTGGGGTGCAAGTGGGGGCTGATGTCGGATATCTACCTTTTTATCTCTGAAGAACACGTGATTCACCACAACTGCTGTAGTGTCCTGGCTGAGGTTCTCATTCTAGGCCCAGAACCTCTCCTGGGTCTGCTTCTGTGTGTACATGGCCACATATGTCTGGGCCTCCCTTCAGGTCCTGAGTGGTCTGGGGGCCCAGGCTAATGAGCCCGTGCTGGCCAGCATGAAAAGTAGCTGGGAGTTCCACTCTGGCAGCTGGATCAGCAAATCATATACCCAGTCCGGACCTCAGCTGCAGCACCATGGAGAGGTTGAAGTCCCTATTAACCAGGGGCTGAGCTCTCCTGGCTGCTGTGGTCTCCAGGGGAAGTGTGGCCAAGGCCAAGGAGATGCTGGCCGGAGAGAGGAGAATGTTTTCTCCTGGAGCAGGAAGGGCCAGCTTCCTATAGTGGCTGAAAGCAAAGTCTGTGTTGCTCACAGAGACTTTGTGACAGGGCAGAGCAGGCCTGGATGAGCCATCCTGGGGGCCAAGGTCCATGGCATCAGAACCTCCTTGCTCAACCAAGGCCAGTGAGGTACAGCCGTGAGTGCAGTGATCAACGGTTCCCCCATCCTCCATGTTCCTTGCTCTGAAAGCAGCAGTGGCCTGGAAGACAGCTATAATGACAAGAACACTTAAGCTTCCCAGAGCACCTGCTCTGGGCCAGGCCCTGTACCAGTGCTTCCTGGGTGTCCTCTGGTGACCTCACCTAGCCCTCCCGGGGACGGTGTTCTTCCA
>CABHPP010171241.1:0-11368 GCA_902168425.1 Peromyscus attwateri
ATCTCACACCTTGTCTTACCCAACACTACATAAGGTGGACTGGTGATTGTGGAAGGTCCTTCCTTCTGGGAAAGAGATGAGAGGGGCATCGTGTGTGATAAGAACTCAAGAAGGCTTTCCTCATGCAGGAAGCCCTAGAGAAACACAGAGATGAGGACATTCAGATGGGCTGGCTGCAGGGCCAGAGAGGAGTGCCGCCGGGCTGACCTGTTCACAGGATGCAAGAAGAAAAGACAAAACGGGATAGTGACTACACACGCAGACTCTGCAGTCAATCTGCCTGCCTGGGAAGTCCTGCTCACCCTTACTGGCAGTGTGGCCAGGGCCAAACTAATGGAACTCAGCATATAGGGGTGATGTGAGAATACGATGTAAGGCTTTTTCTTATTGCATTTATTTATTTACTGTGTGTGTGAGTGCCAGAGCCAGGACTTGTGTGTCCTGGAGATTGAACCCGGGTGTTAGGCCTGGCCCCAGGCACCTGAACCATTTCTCACCAGCTCTAAAACATTTTTATACAAGTGCCGAGAGCTGAGGTGAGCTGTTTTATATACAGGGGTGTGTGTGTGTCTATGCGTGTGTGTGTGTGTGTGTGTGTGTGTGTGTGTGTGTGTGTGTACATTTATAGATATGTAATATGCACATATATTTTTTCTTTGGATGTTTTGAAATAGCTAGGCTAGAAGCCTTCTGTGTAGACCAGCTTGGCCTCCAACATATGGCCATCCTCCTGCCTTGGCCTTCTAAGTGCTGAGATTACAGGTATGTGCCTCTATGCCTGGGCATGATTTTCTGAAAGCAGTTAGGAAGTAAACTGAGTCTGTATCTTACCTCCCATTAGATGTCATCCTTGGCACGACATCCTTTGCAGCATGCTACATGCTCGATGTCCTCACTGAGCCCTGTTCAACCTATCAAGGTCGGCAGCAGTGTGTCGTTTCTCAGATGAGCAAACCACAGCTCAGAGGGAGGCAGAGTAGCCCCGCCTGAGGTTACCAAGCCGTGGGGACTCGGAGCCAGGCCTGACTCCCTGGGTTTATCTGTGCTTAGATCTCTCCTCACAGTGGAGCTTAGAGAGGCTGGCTGAGACAGCCTGAGACTGTGCCCAGGACCAGGGTATAGAGACTATAGTTGTGAGTCCCCAGAGCAGGGAGGATGGAAGGTGACAAGGGAGAGGAGCCAGGACGACTCAGAGCAGGATAGCCTGGAGGCCAGGCCACAGTATAAAGCTCGCTATTCATAGCCCAGGGCAAGCCATTGAGTCATTGGGTGGAAAATCTGACATCACTGCATCACTCTGTCTGCTGCCTACCTGCCTGTCTGCCCTTCCTGGGTTCCTGGAGACCTCAGTGTCCACAGTCCTATGGGGCCGGGAGGGCGAGTTTCCACCCCTGGGTGGCAGGGCCACAACCTGCCTTGCATTCTCCTTCCCAGCCTCTGTCTCCCACCTTCCCACCTTTCCTATTGTCCTGTGAGGAGTCCAGGCCAACATCACGGTACCCAACTTCTGTGCTGAATTTTCAGAGTCTCTCTTCCTTGAGAAAGGTGTCTGGTCTCCTATTAGAGAGTCCATGTTTGCTTGCTTGTTTGTTTGTTTTTGGAGACACCAGGCTGGCCCCAAGCACAATCTAGCCAAAAATGACCTTGAATTTTTTTTTTTTTTTTTTTTTGTTTTTTGTTTTTGGTTTTCTAGGTGTAGCTTTGCGCCTTTCCTGGAACTCACTTGGTAGCCCAGGCTGGCCTCGAACTCACAGAGATCCGCCTGGCTCTGCCTCCCGAGTGCTGGGATTAAAGGCGTGCGCCACCACCGCCCGGCGACCTTGAATTTTTTTTATTCCATCTTCTAAATGTTGGGATAACAAGTGTGAGTCACCAGGCCTGGTTTTATGGGTTGCTGGATATTGAACCCAGGGCCTTGTGCATGCTAGGCATATCTCTACCCACTGAACTACATGACCCCTCAGACTAGGGGTCAGTGTTCAGAAAGTGAAGCTGGTGGGGCTTGTGCCCAACAGTAAGCTGTGCCCTAGATGGGAGGGAGGATTTGATAATCAAGCCACTGTTCCTAAGGATGCAGCTGAGTGTCGGAGAGACTTTTGTTTCAGCATCTTTGGCCAACTGCTTTATGTGCCTCAATCTAATAGCATTTACGGATGCCAACAATGAGACCCGGGGTAGTTCCCATGTCTGGATGGGCCACTGTTCACTTCCCTAGAGACTGTGGACCCAGGCAGGAGGTGGCACAGAGCAGCGGCTTCTCTGATCGTGGAAAGTCTGTGGATACAAGAGTTGGGCGACAGATTTGTTTAAACCATTGCTGATTCTTCCGTCAGGAAGGCACATTCTCCATGTGTCAGAGGGAAGCCTGTCCAGGCTTTGGTGGGTCAGACCTGGAAAAAGAATATGAGTCAGGCTGGGGCGGAGTGCCAGCTTCCTCGGCCCAGGCTGTGGGTCCAGGATGCCAGGCTGCTACAGCTGCTGCTGCAACTCAAAGCTCTGTTCCTGCTGCCCTCAGCCAGAGGCGGGAAAGGGGTCTGTGCCAGCTCCATATAACGGCACCTTTACTCCCTCCAACCACCTTGCAGGGGAGACCCAGTTAGCCTGGTTTCCCAATTGAGAACACCGAGGCAGGGAGGCGTTTCTGACTGAGCTCCCATAGCTGGAAGGAGGAGGAGGAAGGAGACCTGAGTCCCCTTTCTGTATACACAAGGACAGAGGGTCACTTTCTTCCTGGAGGCAGGGACCAGCATGGCCCTCTGACAAAGGGCAGTGATGGGCTCTTTGGTCCCTCTCTCCTTTACACTTTATTCTTTAGTCACCGATACAAGTGTGAGTCTAGAGAGCACCTACTGGAATTTGCAGGTACTTGTGTCCAGGGACAAAGAACTGAAGCAGAACTACAGGAATAGAGGAGACAGAGATGGTTTATTTAAAAAGAGAGAGGTACCAGGCAGCAGTGGCAGCGGCGGCGGCGCATGCCTTTAATCCCAGCACTCGGGAGGCAGAGGTAGGCTGATCTCTGAGTTCGAAGCCAGCCTGGTCTACAGAGTGAGTTCCAGGACAGCCAGGGCTGCATAGTGAAACTCTGTCTTGAAAAACAAACAAATGAGAGAGAGAGAGAGAGAGAGAGAGAGAGAGAGAGACTCCTCCTGAAAGTGGAAGTGAGCCAGAGAGTCGGGAGAGGTTAGAAACTCGAAGAGTACTGGGCCGCAGAGCCCCTGACCCCTGGCTTGTAAGGGCCAAACTGTAGATTCCCACTTAGCAATGATCATAGACGGTGGGTGATAGTATGACAGAGTGGGATTCTGCAGCACCCCCATGCTAACTCTGGTCCCAATTATTTTCCAGGTTGTACCTCAATTTAAAACAGGAAGCCCCGTGGAGTAGAATTTGAGTTGCTTTCCAAATGGACAGGTGGCTGGGGCTGGGGACTTGGGCCTGCATAGCGTAGGTAAAACCCTAAGTTTGACCCCAGCGCTACCAAGTAAATTAAAAAAAAAAAAAGAAGAAGAACTAAAACCAAAACCAAAACCAAACAAAACAAAAATCCCCGATATTATTGGTTGCCTGTGTAGACTGTTCTGAATGCCCCAGCCAGGCGTAGGAATGGGAATTCACCATGAAACCTTTTCAACATTGTACCAGGGACAACTGTTACTTGTCATAAAAGTTAAAAGAACAAACAATAAAATAAAAAACAAGACCAGTTCCTGTCTGCCTACTAAGGGGACGGCATGTCTCTCTAAAGTCCAGCTCTCCTGTTTTACAAGCCTTTCTTGTTTTTAAATGAGTCTCACAGAGCCCAGGCTAGCCTCAAAAGCCGTGAAGCCAAAGATGACCTTGAATTCTTGATCCTCCCGCCTCCACCTCCAAAGTGCTGAGATTACAGGCCTGCACCACCATGCCCAGCTCTCAGAAAAGCCATTTAAATAGGCCTTGAATTTATGAAGAGATACAGTAAAATCAGACACCAGCAGGAAAGATTAGGGGACAAATGAAAGCTGTCCCCGATATCTAACGAAAGCCAGCCTTCGCAGCGCGGGAAGCAAGGGCTCTCCAGAAATTCCAATGTGGTGACTGAGCAGAGCCAGAGAGGAGAGGAGACACAGGCCTGGGTGGTTTTACCATGTCTAATCCCACAAGGACTAGGGGGTGGAGAGGGTGGAGACAAGAGAGGCCCCTGCCAGTCCAGGCTTCTTGGTGTGGTTGGGAAGGGGGACACTTCCCAGAAATCCCTGAAGAAGGGTCACTGGAATTGTGCCAATTGCACAGAATTGGACTTGGGGTTCAGTGACCTGGCCACTGAAGAGGATGGGACACCACAAAAGGCTTCAGGCCTGCAGACCCCTGGTTGAGTGTACAATGGTCCCATGCTGCATTCTGGGTAATCATAGTTAGGCTGTTTGTGAGGGCAATTTATCTCTGTAGAGAAACGGAGTCAGGGCCTGGTTAGCAGGCAGCCTGGGTGAAGAAGGGATCTGCCCTAGGTATCTAGAGAGGGCCTTTAAAGCTACAAACTGCTCCAGGAGGGCTTTTAATGACTCAGAGGGTAAAAGTCCATGTGGTGTGAGTTTGACCCTTGGAACCCACATCTGGAGGAGAGAACCAGCTTCCAAAAGTTTTCCTGACTTCCACACACACATGTAAACATAAGTAAAAAGCAACAGGAAAATGGCGACCCATCCCCACGAGGGAAACGAGATCCTTTCTCTTGCCCCAGAGAAAGGTGCTCTCAAACTCAGGTGTCCAGCTGCACCTGAGGAGAGGAAAAAAACGTAAAATTTAGCATGAAAAAGTTAGCCAAAAGTCCGGAAGCCCCTCCCGCCCTGGGGGAGCTACATGCAAAGACAGAGTGTTCAGGAAAAGCAGACAGTAGATACACGTGGGAAAAGGCCAGTTGATGTGGACATTGCCATCTCCAGTGGGTAGAAGAGGAAGGAGTCCACCGAGTAGGACCTTCACACCCTCCAGGCTCAGCCATGGCTTCCTAACCTAAGTGAGCAGGCTTCGCAGGCGGGTTGGCCTGGTGCTCTGTTCAGTCACTTCAGCTATGGATGACCTTATCCCCCACAGCGTTCCCGGCAGTACCTGGGTAACTGTGTGGCTGCCCCCGCCCCTGACATTTGAGTGGGTACTGTTCTAGGAACGCCCACTCGGCCATCATCAGTCCTCAGGGCCTTGGCCAGAGTTCCCCAGCCCCTTTTTTCCCCCACATGTGACTGAAGCTTCAGAGTTCTGAGGTGAGCTCCCTCAAGTTTAAGGGGCAGTCTGTGAGATGGGGATCCACACTTCTCCTTGGAGCCTTTAGAGGTGGCCTGTGGGGGGCGAGGGAGGCTGTTCAGTGGGGCAAAATTCAAGGCACAGGGAAGTGATGTCTGGAACCCCCTCCCCCATGTCTGATATTGGGGGCAGAGTGTCAAGGTGAAGTTCAACAGCATACTAGACACATTTTCCCTCTCAGCCTCCTTCCTTGTTACTTTCTGACCTTATTCACCTACATGTTCTGTCTGTGTGGCGACAGCATGTGCACGTCACCTCTAAGAGTGAAAGTGATTAGCACAGAGGACCTGGAGATAAGCATACCAGGGAAGGAATGTCCAGCCAGAGCCGGGGGCCTGGCCCTTCATGGTGTGGCCTTGACTCTTCAGCTAGGTGACCTTGGGCAGATCACTTAACTTCTCTGAACCAATGTTTCTTGTCCAGACGATGAAGGGCAGGGTGGCGGGAAGGGTCCAGCCTGTCCAGCCAGCTGCTGTGACAACTGGGCAGTGCCAGAGGACTGAAGGTGACAGGGGAGTGGAGGGGCTTGGTGCCAGTCCCTGGGGGGTTGGCTCTGGCTGTGGAGCCGGATGCAGGACGGCTCTGAAGACATGTATGTAGGGTTTGGGCTCCGCTGTAATGGCTGCACCCACCCGGGGTTAACGGCTGCCTGCTCTCCTTTGAGGACAGTTTCCCTGTGCAGCTCTTTACAAGTGTTTTGAGAGTGGTTATTTTATTCGCTTGATCATAATGGCAGAGGCCTGGCACACAGTTCAACAGCAATAGACAGAAACCAGTATAATCCATCACTCCAGTTCCTCTACCTCATGTGGCTGATTAACTATTTGGTCCAGCACCAGCAACCCGCACAGGGACAGGTGGCAGAGGACAGAAAGCTTTACGAGCACGAGGAAAAGTATGGTTTATTTATTTATTTATTTATTTATTTATTTATTTATTTATTTGGGTTTTTCGAGACAGGGTTTCTCTGTGTAGTTTTTGGTGCCTGTCCTGAATCTCTCTCTATAGACCAGGTTGGCCTGGAACTCACAGAGATCCGCCTGGCTCTGCCTCCCGAGTGCTGGGATTAAAGGTGTGTGCCACCGCTGCCCGGCTATGATTTTTTTTTAAAAACCCAATCTGTTGTGATTTTTTTTTTTTTACATTTACTTATGTATTTTGTGTATGGGAAGGTGATATGCATCCATACAGATGCACGGGCTCAGGTGTGAAGGTCAGAGACAACCTGTTGGCTCTTTTTTCCCACCCATGTGGGTTCTGGAGCTCAAATTCAGATTCTCAGGTTTGGCAGCAAGCTCCCTTACCCACTGAACAGGTCTCACTGGCCCTCAAAAACAAACAACAAAAAACAACAGCAACAACAAACCCTTGTTGTTTTGAGACAGAGTCTCGCAATGTAGCCCAGGCTAGCCTTCAATTCCTGGCTTTCCTGCCTCAGCCTTCAGAGAGTTAGGATAACAGATCTGTGCCACAACACCAGGATGAGGGTAAGTACACAGTTTGATCTAAATTTGGGACAATGTTGCAAAGAGCTGTCTATTCTGAAAGTCTTTGTTTGTGTACCACCCACTGTGTTGTATGGACTGAAGGGGCATGGCTGTGCTATGTGGGGCTAGAGGGACTCTCACGCCACCCTCTTAAAAACCACATTCAGGCAAACCACAAAAGAGGAGCCAGTCTTGACGAGCACTCAGGGTAAAACACTGGCTTTCAAGGTTTTTTGAACTGAAACCTCAGCACAGATGCACATAACTGAAAGTCTTCGGAACCACGTATGTATCCTTCTGACACACACATGAGGCACTCTGGTATTTTCTGTTTTATACAAGATCGTTCTGTGGAAAACGACGAAAAAGGAGGACAAGAGCTTGCCTGAGTTACTAAATAGATTGTGCATCCTTCAGTTTGAAACATGACTCCTAGCAGGAGAGAGCAGGAGATGGGATCTTGACCATTAGTGTATGTCGGATCTGCCTTAGACCTATGGGAGCAGCCTGCCAAGATTCCACCTCCAGAGTTCTGCTGGTGATGCTGGCCTGGCCCAAAGATTTGCATACCACAGAATTCTGAGGTACCACTGCTGCTGCAGCCTGGCAGCCCTTTTGAGACGGTTTTGTTATGTAACTTAGGTTGGCTTCGAACTCCCTGCATGTATACAGCCTAGGCTGGTCTCCATCTTTGGCTTGTAGATGTATGCCATCGTGCCCAGCTTTCTCCTGGGCTGATTTTAGCCAGCAGACTCCTTTGAGTTTGCTTTATGGAACAGCTGAGAATGGATGATGGCTAGCACAAGAGGAAACGATGATCTTGGATTGTCAAGGTGGTCCTGGTGGCCCTATCTGGCATCTGTGGACATCTTGAACACCGTCCTCCTAAAATCTAGCTTACACCGTTTATACAGAGTGCAGAGTGTTCAGAGCTCCAAGCAAAGGGCACTTGTGCCCAGCCCTGGCTAAGTGACCTGCCTCTGGAATCCCCAACCCACAGAACATAAAGCCCCCCACCCAGCCTTCTGAAAACACTTCTAGAGGCTATGAAAGGCGCCATTTACTCAGTGATTTCACATTTCTATTTTTCTAGGGGGAGATGGTAGGTCAGGCATAACTTTCCCAGTGGGGAGGTACTCCCTCTGTCTCTACTGGGGTCTGCTGGGGTTCACTGGCCACCCCTGGCTTTCCGGTTTTACCTGGAGAGCTCTCCCAGCACTGAAGCCTGTCTGCTTCTGAGACAGGTTTGTGGGACGCTGGGTCCCAACACTGATTGTCCCGGGTAGCTTTGGGTCCCCTGAGCCCCTCCCTAACCTCATTCCCTAAGCGAGCAGCCAGCTCAGCTGGGAGCAGATCAGCCAGGAGGAGAGTGTTAGTGGGCACAGAGCCTCCTCTGTTCCAGTAACAATGGCCCCTTGATGGCTAGATCGGGTCCCCTCACTCCTATTGGACTTGGGGGAGGAGAAGGATACCAGCCCTGCCCCCACCCCCAGGCAGTCAAAGCTGGGTGTGAGGTTAACTCAGCGGCCTTACCCTCCATCTGCCCACAGGATCTCTGTTTTCCTCATTCTCTGGGTTCTGACCCCTCTCATCCATCCCCCTCTTGGGGGGGCCCTAGGAATGGTTCAGTTCACCCTCCTCAACAAGCATTCATGGAACAGACTCCTGGGTCCTGAGGTTTGGTGCTAACAGGTGTGGGATAATGGGCATAGATGCCCCTTGAATTTGGAGCTTTTACGGTTAGCCTACTTTGGTAACCCCCCAGGCTTCAGGGAGCTAATGTTACCCCCTTCCTCACAGTGGATCTTCAGGGCACTGACAGTTTTAGGCTTTGCCATCTAAGGGATCTCATACTCAGCTGGGATTAGACACCCCCTGGGCCCCCTAACTGACTGTGTTTAGCACCTCACCACAGTACCCCAACTCGAAGAGGCAGGTGTTTGTGGAAGGCCAGATAGGAGTCCTCAAGTACCACATATTTTTGTCCATATCCGAACCTCTGTGGATGTGTTACCTTATGTGGTAGAAGGGATTTTGTGGGTGTCATTTAAGGGTTTGGGGAAGGCAGAGTGCCCTGGATTAGCTGGGTCACCCCGAATAGAATCAAAACAGTCCTTAGAAAAGGGAGGCAGAGGGAGACTTAGCTACAGAAGACATCACTATGCATCAAACCCAGGTTTTCGCGTCTGCTAAGCAAGCACTTGTTCGCTCTGCTCATGTCCGGCTTGGGGGCTGCTTTTGACTGAATCCTACACTACAGTCTTAGAAGCTTCCCAAGCACCCGGTCCTAGTCAACACAGGGAACATGGACCTATTCTTTCTAGCTCCTGTGTTTAGTCAGCTAGACACCCGGCACCATGGCGGACATCATGGTCCTTGCTTATAATCCCAGCCCTGGGGAGGCTGAGGCAGGAAGATTTCTGAGAGCTCAGGTCTAGGCTTAATAGTCTGACCCTCAGTCAAAAGAAGGATGAAATGGAAGGAGGGAAAGATTAGCACTTCCTGTCAGTGTGGCCTTGCTGGGGAGCTGGTGTGTGGCAGGTAGCAGCCGGCAGCTTCTGCCGTCTCCCAGTTGTCCTGGGCTAGTGAGGTTCGATGTTCTCAGATAGCAGCTCTTGGTCTTTACTAAGGCCGGGTTAGAATCATCTAAGGATCTTTCGGCAGTCCTGATGCCCAGACTGTGCCGAGACCAATATAGTCATAATCTCACAAGGTGGGACTTGGCCATCAGGAGTTTTTTAAGCTCCCTAGATGGTTCATACATGCTATCAGGATTGAACTGAAACCCATCGCTCCAGAGCAGGCTCTACACATTCATAACAGTGATGCCTCTCCTCCACCTGTGCAGACATCACTAATCAATCCCAGCTCCCTTCTCCCAGTGGGATGTCCCTGTTCAAATTCAGGAGTTGAAATTAACTTGCCCTCCTAGCTGAGAAGCTTTAAACTGTCTGGCTAGAGCCATGTGTATGTCCAGCGGTATCTGGACCAAAATAATGGTAGAAATAATATCATCGAGCCCTTGCCCAGAAATAGTAACTGCTACAGTTATATAAAGATTGTTTGGACTGGTTAGGAATAGCCAGAGTGAGTCAGCTAGTGTCCGTCTCCTGCAGTAAATTGCCCAGCTAGGAGAAATACACCAAGGAATGCAGGCTAATGGTGCCATAGGACAGACAGGCTCTGGCTGACATGTGTCTAGACCAGCAATAACAACCAAGTGGGTACAGGTTCCTCTCCACTGAGAGCCTCATTACACACTTTGCCAGTTCTCAGGGCAACTCTGTTACCGGTTACTTGTCTCACTGCAGAGACAAAATGTCTGACAGAGGCAACCTAAGGAAGCGGGGAGGTTGTCTGCGTTTACAGTTCCGGGGTCAGTCTGTCCTCGCAGGGAAGGCACAGCAGCAGGAGCGGGAGACTGTTGGTCACTGTGGTCTTTTCGCATCTGCAGTCAAGAAGCAGAAAGTGATGAATCTTCGCGCTTAACTCACTTTCTCCTTCCTGTTTTTTAAAGACAGGGTCTCATTATATAGCCAGAGCTATCTTGGAACTCATTATGTAGACCAGGCTGGCCTCAATTTCACAGAGATCCTTCAGCCTCTGCCTCCTCCTGAGTGCTGGGATTAAAGCCACGAGCCACCATGCCCGGGTCACTTACTTCTTTTTATTTAGTCAGGACTCCCATGGAATGGTGTTACCAGCCTGTAGGGTAGGACTTCCCACCTCAATTAACATAATCTGGAAAATCCTTCACGGGCCTGGTGACTCCAAATCCCTCCATCAAGCTGTCAATCAAAATTGACCATCAGAGCAGTTACCTCAAATTGTACAGCAGAGCTGTCTCTGTGGAGGTGAGGAACAGAAAAAGAAGAGCCGTGTCCCCACAGAAGGCCAGCCCTTGCCCTCCTCCCTCCATAAGCCTCCCGAGCATGTGCAGCTTCAATATGGCCGTTGCATAGACACAGTTCTGGTTGAAAAGTTGCTCATGAAGAAAACTGTGAAAAGCTCCAGAACCAACAAACAAGGAGGGCCTTAGAGAGGGTATTCACATGTGTAAAGGTATCAATGAGCCTTTCACGGTCGCAAGCTGTTTCTTGTCACATGTATCCTGATTGTCACCTGTAAGAGTGTGGCTGTAAGTTAGTTCCTAGACCAGGAATTTCTGGGCCAGAGAGCATCTTAGTCTGCTGGGGCAGCTAACATGGTGTCATTGCTTGGGAGATTTACAAGTAACAGGAAGTTGTCAAACATGGTTCTGGAAGTTGGAAAATTTAAAATCAAAGTGCCAGCACATCCAGGGAGTAATAAAGGACTCATTCTCTAACATCCAAGATGACACCTTCATACCATATCCTCACATGGTACAAAGGGATGACTAAGTTCCCTCCCACCTCTTTTACAAGGACACTAATTTTACTCACAAGGATGCTGCCTTCTGGACCTAGCCACTCTAGTCACTTTCTGAAGGTGTCACCTCTCACTCTGGCACACCAGGAATTCAGCTTTAACATGAGAATTTTGGAGGGACACCAACATTGAAGCTACAGCAAAGAGTCTGCATATTCTGAACTGTGGCACTCAAGATCACCCTGGGCTAT
>CABHPP010171241.1:14627-36698 GCA_902168425.1 Peromyscus attwateri
AAACAAAGACAATTGGCTGTAGTTGTGGCCACTGGTAGATCCTTAGGTCTCTGTTTCGGTGTCCTAATATATGAGCATCTTCCATTGAGCTTTATACCAATATTCTCCTTGCAGGAGAATTAAATCAAGTCCTTTTTTAAAAACAGCATTTCACGTAGCCCAGGCTGGGTTTCAATTCGCTATGCTGAGGAGGATGACTTTCAATTTCTAATCCTCCTGCCTCTACCTCCCAAGTGCTAAAAATTGCAACCGTGCACCACCACTCCTGGTTTTATGCGGTGCCAGGGGTTGAACCCAGGGCTTTATGCACACTAGGCACTCTACCAACTGAGCTATATCCCCAGTCCCAAATCAAGCATCTTACAGGTGCCCAATACTCTGTCCACACTGGGGAGAAAGGATGAACACCAAAAGCAAGAGCTGACATTCCATACACGTCCATTCATTCATTCCACAGATATTTATTGATTGCTGCCACAGGCCAGGAGCTGTGCTTACTGCCATGAGGCATCAGAAGCCACAGTCACCATCCAAGGAAAGGGTAGGGACCCTCTCAGAGTCCTTAGTTCTTCTTACACCTTTGCCCATAGGTTTATTTAGCCAAACAAAAAGTGCATGGCAGAACATAAAACTCACGCCTTTAAGGGGCTGGAAGAGAATCATTGGCTGCTCTTGTAGGACCCGGATTCAGTTCTTACTACCCACACAGCAACTCACAACCACCTGTAACTCCAGTTCCAGGGACAATGACACTCTCTTCTGACCTCTGCAGGTACTAGGCATGCACCCGATGCACATACATGTACATGAGCAAAACATTCGTGCACATACATAATAAAACAGATAAATCCTCTCAAACAAACAACCGCCACTTTAAATGCCCAGTTTCCTGGCACTAAGGGCAGTCACACCACCACCACCACCACCATCCATTGCCAGAACCCCTTTTATCATTCCAGACGGCTGCTCTGTGCACAGACAAGTGATCCTTCTGCCTCCACCTCCTGGGTAGCAAGAGCTACAAATGGCGTCACCGCACTCGGCATCTGTTTTGTTTGGTTGGTTCTTTTTGTTTTGTTTTGTTTATAAAGTCTCCTATATCTCAGGCCAGCCTCAAATTCATTGTGCAGCCTGATAATCTTGAACTTTTAATCCTCCTGCCTCCACTTTCTGAGTGCCAGGATCGCATGCGTGTGCCACAATGCCCAGTTGTATGGGGCGCTATGGATGGAACCCAGGGCTTCATGCATGTTAGACAAGCACCCTACCAACTGAGCTATATCCCCATCCCAGTCCCTGCATTTCTCATACCACTCCTAGGATGCTCCTCCACGCCTTTTTTTTTTTTTTTTTTTTTTTGAAGTTCAACATTTTTCAAAGGGAGGCGAGCATGTGATTGTCAAAATATTAGCACCATCGAAAGGTATGAGAATTGTCAACAGCATCTCTGTAGCTGCCTCAGCACTTTGAGCCCCAGGGGTGGCCGCTGATTCCCTCTAGTGGAACATTTCACTGCTTTGCCTGGCTGGTGTCCAGGGCCAGTTTCGAATAGAGCAGACTGCTCCCCAGGCTGCCTGCTGTGCCGCTGAAGGCAGCCTGGGCACCAGTCACCACGCCTCACTGGCTAGCTCATGGCAGGTTGCTAGGTCTAACGGGGCGGAGCAGGGTACTGCTTTCTAGGCCTTGCACATCAAGCAATTGTGACTGTCGGGTGGAGGTGTAGAAGGGGTGCTTCCCATGTCCATGCACCAGCAAGAGAGACAGAGGGGTGCCTTGGGCTGATTTTTGCCAGGGTTACCTCATAGCTCCATCAGGCTAGCCCTTAGCTCCATAGTCCACCAGGGCTCAGGCCTGTACTCCTTATAAGTACGTGAGCACCTTTGCCTTTGACTGTTCCTGCTCTTCTGTCTTGGCTTTGGCTGTGGTTGGATATACATAAGAAATTGTAATACGAATTGCTAAATGTTTTTTGTTTGTTTGTTTGCGAGACAGGGTTTCTCTGTGTAGTTTTGGTGTCTGTCCTAGATCTTGCTCTGTAGACCAGGCTGGCCTCGAACTCACAGAGATCCTTCTGGCTCTGCCTCCCGAGTGCTGGGATTAAAGGCATGCACCGCCGCCGCCGCCGCCGCCGCCGCCGCCACCGCCGCCACCACCACCACCACCTGGCACTACATGGTTTTTCAGTAAAAATCTGGACCAGATATTGGGGTAATGCTGAAAGATCAGAGAGACAAAGGAACAAGCCACTGCCACGTCTCACCTCCAGGACTCCTCAGCCTGAAAAGCCTTCAGTTCCTGTCTCCTTATATACCTTTCTCCACCCAGCCATCACTTCCTTCTTAGTGCTGGGATTAAAGGCGTGTGTGCTTCCCAAGCAAAGGCATGAGATCTCAAGTGCTGGGATTAAAGGTGTGTCCCACCACTTCCTGGCTCTGTTTCTCTCCTAGACTGAATCAATCTCATGTAATCCAGGGTGGCTTTGAACTCAGAGATCCAGATGGATCTCTGCCTCCCCAGTGCTAGGTTTAAAGTATGTGCCACCACTGCCGGACATCTATGTTTAATGTGGTGACTTGTTCTGTCCTCTGATCTTCAAGCAAATTTTATTAGGGTACACAATATATCACCACAGTAAAAGGACTCATTCTTTTTGTCTTTTTTTTTTTTTTAAACATTGGTTTATTTTGTGTGTGTTGGGGGTGCACTTGACCTTCTGGTCATCCTGCCTCCACTTCCCATGTGCTGGGATTATAGGCATGCCCTGTGCCTGGGGACATGTGTTCATTTTAGAGAAGGAAGCTGGAGCCCTGAGAGGCCAGGTTGCTGAGGTTCTGGGATGCTGGCGTACTGGATGGGTTGCTGCATGCTGGGATGCTTCAATACTATGATACTGAGATGTGGAGCACTAGCCGGATCTGCCCTCACATCCTCACCCTCTCGTTCCTCCTCTTCTTCCTTCACTCACTTTGCCACCAACAACCTCTGAGCATGTACTGTTCTGTCAGAACTAAAGTCATGATACTGAGGCAGGCTAGGGAGGGGTGTGCCCTTTCCAGGCCATCTCTAGATGCTTCCCTGTGAAATAGGGTCTAGCCTGGACAGGTCAGTGCATGGTCAAACCCAGCTCATCCGAAACAGGTAACTTCAGTATTTCTTTTCTTCATCCTGATTGACCAGTGGATTGGCAGAGTCCCAGGACCCACCCCTTATCTCTACTCTCTAGGGATTCAGGGACAGTTCTCACAGAAGCCTACTTCCGTTTGGGCCACACAGAGGGATCAGCCTTCTGGCCTCCGTAAGTGGACTCACAACTTTCTCACAGTGGCCAATCCTTCCTCTTGGCCTGCGGGGGGGGGGGGGGGGGCCTTTCTTCTACTTGGAAAAGCTGTGCATACAGGCATGTAACAGCTGAGACTGTCTCTGCCGTGCTCTGGGTCCCAGAGAGAGGGGAGTGGAGTCTTGGCGCCGGATGCAATGTCTGTCAAAGCACAGCCCCTCATCAGAGCTTCCCTCTCAGCCTCCTTGCTGGGACCCCTCCCGAAGGACGGCCGGAGGCAGGGCTGGACTGCAACCCGTCAGGGGTCTCAGTGGAAGAGCCTGGCTGGAGGCCATCCAGTGAGGAACCAGTTCTCCAGTGGGGCGGTTTGCCAAGTCATGGGAGACGCCTGAGCGGAAAGACCCCTGAGGAGAGAGAAGCTGGTGCCCTGCTTGGCAAGGCTCGCCCACCTCAGTTGTCTCCCTCCCTTTCTGAACCACCAGTTGCCACGGGGGCTTTCCCACCCTTCCCCTCATAAACACACAGCTGTTAGAGTCCTGAGCCGAAAGTCCCCAAGAAATGAGGATGCAAGACTGAAGCGTGACGTTTTGCCCTTGGTCCCACCTACCCTGCATCCTAGCACATGCCCACTCACTGCACATGCCCAGTGTGTTCTCTCCCACACGGTTCACTCATGTATGGGACTAGAGAGCATTCTTCTTTCCACTGGTACTGTCTGTCAACATAGAATGTCTAAGCATCTTACGCTGGGCTAAGCATTGTTGGATGGGCATCCATCCATTCATCCATCCATCCATCCATCCATCCATCCATTCATCCATCCATCCATCCATTCATCCATTTATTCATGTGCCCACTCCCCCACCCCACCCCCGAGCGACCTCCACCAGGGTGAAACTGGGGTATTGACTACACTTCAGAAAAATAATTTCAGGACAAGTCTGTGTGGAACAGAACAAGGTTTATTATGGAGATGTGAAAAAACATGTGAGTGCCCACATTAAATCTAAGCATGGGTGGTCAGAAAGAGACTGGGTTCAGTGCCTTATCAATAATTAGTGTGACTTCACAGCTTTATGCTATAGTGTACAAAAGATGGATTTTTCTTTTCTTTCTCTTTGTCTGTCTTTCTCTTCTTCTCCTCCTCCTTCTTCCTCTTTTTCCTCCTCCTTCCTCCTCCTCCTCCTTCTTCTGACTTTTCAAGACAGGGTTTCTCTGTGTAGCCCTGGCTGTCCTGGAACTAGCTCTGTAGACCAGTCTAGCCTCAAACTCAAAGATCCACTTGCCTCTGCCTCCCAAGTGCTGGGATTAAAGGCATGCGCTGCCATGCCTGGCAGGCTTTTTTTTTTTTTAATTTTAAACAATTTTCATTTGTAAATGAAATGTAATTGTAAGATGTAACTGAGGTGCATTGCTCGGGTCTGTGGTGGACAGAAGTGCGGATAAAGTTGCAAAGGTCTTCAGCCCTGCGTTTCTAATCAAGTGTGGCTCGTTTGTTGTTTAAAACACCTCCTGTGAGATATCTTAGAAAAATGAGTCTTGAGCCTGTAGCAATCTTTACTGATTCTGTCAGCAGCGTGAATGAGAACCCTAAACTAGATCCCGTGGAGGAGGGGCTTCTTCCCCGTCCCACACTGCCTTGGCATTCCCGGCTCCCTATCCAGCCTCACCTGGAACACAAAGGCATTGGAGACACGCCAGTGGAAAGAGAATGTTTGCATCCAGGAAAGAAAGAAAGCATACGAAAAAAGGGAGAGTGATGGAGGGGAGCAGGTAAAGACTTGGAGGAGCAGGATCGTTGCAGCGAGTCCCGGATGCTAAGTCAGCAGAGAAGGAATAGGGTTTTTTGCTTCTCTGGGCCATATTGGAGGAAGAAGAATGGTCTTGCGGCACACATTAAGATGGCTCAGAGGTTAAGAGTACCGACTGCTCTTCCAGAGGTCCTGAGTTCAATTCCCAGCAACCACATGGTGGCTTACAACCATCTGTAACGAGATCTGGTGCCCTCTTCTGGCTACTATACATAACAAATAAATTAAAAAGAAAAAAAAAGAAAAAAAGAACAAACACCGTTGAAGAGACCATATATGATGCGCCCCCAGGTGGGGAGTAGCCGGAAGGGCTGGGGCCAAATGGTGCCCACAGAGGCTGGGAGTGAGATGCGGCTCCCATCCTCAGGGCCTCGGAGGGCTAGTGTTCTGCCCCGAGTTGCGCATGAAGCGTTTTCAGGAGCTAGAGTTACCCCGAGTACTGGGCTGGGTGTCTGAGAGGCTCCCCACTTCACAGCTGCGTCCACCCAGGTGTGTCCAGGTGCTCGTAGGCGCCCCCGTGTGTTGGAGGCGGGCAGAGTTTGAGAGAGGAGTGTGGACCGGAAATGAACTGGAAGACAGAGCCGTACTCACGGTCCAGAAGAGAGGAGCGAGATGCTGGAATGGGGGCTGCCTAAGGAGAGAGTAAAGAGTGAAGGAAGAGAGCACCCAGGCCATCCCAGAGGACGCTTCAACAGAGAATGGCCAGAGGGCAGGAGGGGAAGAAAGACGGACTGGAGGGAGGGGCAGGCAGCACAGCCCCCAGGATGAAATGCAGCAAGGGCCACCCTCTCACTGGAGGTGACTGAGGATGTTCCCAGGGTGTTATTTAAGGGGGGAAAAGAACATTGCAGAAGGAGAGGGCTGAAAGACAATGGCCAGGAGAAGGTATGAGGCAGGAGGATGATGCTCTTGAGAACTGTGTGGCTGACTGGCATGAGTGGTGAATGAGAATGTGTCCCAGCCGATACCCACTGCCATCTCCCACGCGGCAAGGCTGGGTTCTGCTCCCTCAGGAGACTCCCAACATTGCTAGGGCCTGGTGCACAATGGCCCTCACCAAATGGAAGCTGCTGTGGAGGAACTCGGCACTCCAGCTCTTACTGTTCCTGTCTGTACCCAGCAGGCAGAGAGCTGGTCCATCTGGGTAGAGGATGCTGTCCCTTCATCAGCTGTGCCCAGGCAGAGCTGGGCTGGGCATGGGATCCTGGCATCTTTCACCACTGTCCCTGACACACGGGAGGGATGGCGTGTAGCGGCACCTTGGCAGGGAGATGTGAGAGTTGAGAGCCATGGAGTAAGAGATGCTGAGAAGGCCAACAAGAAAGGAGACAACAGAGACTTCCAGCCTCGTAAGGGACACAGGACCCAAATGTGCTTATCAACGCCAGAAGGGAGGTGGTATAACATGTCCTCCATTTTACAACCCTCTTCTTACACGGGGCATCCTGCAGGGCAAGCTCTGTCCGGGTCTTTGCTGAGTGAGTCCTAGTCTGGGCTCGCTTTCTCCCCCTCATGACCCTGTGAACTCCTGGCTTTGGGGTCCTCTCAACTAACCCCCAAATCCTACATCCTTCCCTCTCCTGGCCAGTCACCTGGCCCTTGGGCTTTCGAGGCTACACAGGGGACAGCCTGCCAGGGGTGGGCGAAGGAACCGCCAGCCTGTTCATTTCTGCTCATGTGGGCCTTCCTTCTTCCTGGCAGTGCCAGAAAGCTCCTAGCAACACTGCATTGCCGTGAGGGTGAGGAGGTTGGGTCAGCAACTCCAAAGTAGAAAAGGCCACTGGAAAGGGGGGAAAGATAGGGCGAGACGCTTGTCCTCAGAACCACCCAACTCCTAAACCTGACTGCATTTCTGCTTGTGCCTGGGATCGAACCTGGGGCTCCAACATGCCAGACTCACTTTGTCACTGGGCTTCATTCCTTGTCCTCTTTTTACTTTTTGTTTTTTTGAGTCCTGGTCTTACCAAGTTGCCCGGACAGGCCTTGAACATGCAATCCGCTTGCCCCCACCAGCTGAGTAGCTGGGATTACAGATTTACGGACCCACAAATCTTGCCAAAGGTACTAGACCCCAGAGAGAGAGAGGGGACAGCTGGGTCATGTCCCCTGCTCATGCCCTTTATAATGAACCCTTACCATAGTACTCTGCCACCGGGCCACAATCCTCAACTCCTTCTGACCTCTTTGTGCAGCCCAGAGACTCTCGGAAACACAAGACCTACAGGCTATCCCAGCACAGCGTCCTGTGTGTCTTGTAGCTGAAGATAACCTTGAACTTCCGATCCTCCTGCCTCCAGCTCCTGAATGCTGGGATTACAGGTTATGGGCCACCACTTCTGGTTTTACACAGGGCTAGGGATCGAACCCAGGCCTTTGTGCGCGTTAGGTCAGCGCTTTCCCAACTGAGCCACAGTCCTGTCTTACGCTTTGGCATGGCAGGTAGCCCAGCAGGTTAGTTTACACGAGTATCACCACAGCATGTGCCGCCGGCAGCCGTGACTGTCATTCACTGGTCAGGACTCTGCAGCTCCACAGCTCCGTGATATCTGTGGGGACCGGTGGCTTAAGCTCTCCTTTGTCTAGATGGCTCCTGTGATGCTTGACTGTGCATGCCTTTAGCCCGTGTGGTCAACAGAGAAACTCGGGGAAATGGGGTAGACAAAAGGGTCTGTCATTCCTTCGTTCATTCAGGTCTCGTTATGTAGTTGGCTAGCCCAGCAGAACTCTGTAGCTCAAACGAGCATTGAATTTAAAAATAAAAATAAAATAAAATAAAATAAAAGATGTTCCTTCCTCAGCTTCCTAGGTGCTGGGATTACAGGTCTGTATTATCACATCTTGGCTCCTTGTTAGCATGTTGGGTGTTTTACTGCTGGTTTGATTGTTTTTAAGGGAAAGCAAGCGAAGTTTATTGGATAGTGTAACAGCTGCTGGAAGCTGTGGGGTTTTTTGTTTGTTTTTTTTGGGGAGGGGGGTTGTTGTTGTTGTTGTTTTGTTTACCAGGGGACTTTTTAAGATTTATTTTATGTGTGAGTGTTCTGCCTGACTGTCTGTCTGTGCGCCATATACATGCTGTGGCCATGGAGGCAAAGAGGACATCACATCCCTTGGAACTGGAGTTATAGATGGCTGTGAACTGCCATAGGGGTGCTGGGAATCGAACCTGGGTCCTCTGCAAGAGCATCGAGTGTTCTTCATCATTGAGCCAGCTCTCCAGCCCCTAATTTTTGGTGTTTGTTTTGAGGCAGAATCAAAAGGCTAGTCTCAAATGCACTGTGTAGCTGAAGCAGGCCTCGAACTCCTGATCTTCCCGCCTTCCCTCCAGAGTGCTGGCCTCTGACCTTTAAATGACCTATTAAAGAAACCCCAACCAGGTGTGGTGGGGTACACCTGCAATCCCAGCTCTTAGGAGGTTGGGGCAGATGGATAAAGAGGTGCAGACCAGCCTGGACTACATAGAGAGATCCTGTCTCAAAAGAGAGGTGAGATCACCCCAAGTCTGGTTCTGAGAGTGGACCTGGGGTCTCTCCTCAAAAGTTGGTGGGAAGACATCTCTGTTCCCTGTTTACAGACAAGGATGCCCTGAGTGCCTGTCTCTCCGCAGGATGAGGGTGTCCCCCACCTGAAGAGGACGAGTTGGGTCCCAAGCCATGCCCCTGAGCTGAGTGCCTGCAGCCAGCCTGAGGAGCCCCCATGGCACCGCCTCTCCCCATGGAGAAAGGATTCACTTTGCCCCAGGACTTTGTACACAGCCTGAAGATTCGGGGCAAATACGCCCTGTTCCTGGCATTTGTGGTCATAGTTTTTGTCTTCATTGAAAAGGAAAATAAAATCATATCCAGGTAAGGAACTCCACCACGGGTCTCCTTTATCAAGGTGAGAGGTGACATTAGAGTTTTCAGGAGATCAAGAAGTACGTCCCTTCTACAAGTGGTCACCTCCTGTGTCTTAGGCTGACGTCATGTGTACAGTAGTGAGACTTGGCAGCCCAGACTGGCACCTCCCCCATTCCCATATGATCCCTTCTCAGCTGCAAGAGCTTAGGCTGCAAGAGCTTAGGCGAAAGACTTCACTTTGGCGAGGTGGTTCTCCATAATCTGTGACTGGCGGTGCCACCTTGTGGAGAGAGTAATGCAAAAAGGTAACCACATTTTGCCCGTGGCCTGCCACATAGCCACTGTTTGGTCTTTGCTATTATGACCAAGTGGTGTTGTTGTTTTGCTTTGTTTTGTTTTGTTTTGTTTTGTTTTGTTTTGTTTGAGACAGAGTTTCTCTGTGTAGTTTTTGGTGCCTGTCCTGGAACTCACTCTGTAGACCAGGCTGGCCTCGAACTCACAGAGATCCGCCTGGCTCTGCCTCCCAAGTGCTGGGATTAAAGGTGTGTGCCACCACCGCCCGGCCGACCAAGTATTTTTTTATTCTAGCACCATGGCTCCCTTTAGCAACATATCCCCTCCTCAAGTCTTGATGTCGGGAGTGAAGGTGAGCCCATGAGAAGCGGGTCTTGGCTATGGCCACTCGGGTGGGTAGTACCAACATGGGCAACTGCCCAGATGGTGTATCATTCAGCTCCAGGGGAGTGACCCTCAACAGGCTACATACTCCTTGACTTGGTAGTGCATTGCTGTGTGAGATGGACCTGCTAGACACAGAACCATTTCTTAGTCCTGACCTCCCGGATTCAAAGCCCTGCCTGACAGCCTTGACCAAGGAGGGTAGGTTGAGGACTGGAGATACATCAGCTCGTGCCTGTTACATACCTTGTAACTCTCATGAAAACTGCTACTGACTTGTACCAGACAAGCCAGACTCGTCAGAGGGCAAAGTGAGTTCTTCAGTGAAAGTGGGCCCTTGTGTAGCCATCATGAACCGCTTTTTACTTTCCACTGAGTCACTCCTGGGTTTATGCCAAAGAAACCACACTCAGTCCTTAGCCTCTGGGCCTGCTCAGGAGAGACCCAGATAAGGCTATTTAGACTACTAGTACAGGGGCTGGCCTCCCAAATCAGTCACAGACCTTGTCCCTTTACCCCCTACTCAGGGTCTCGGACAAGCTGAAGCAGATCCCTCAGTTTGTGGCAGATGCCAACAGCACCGACCCAGCCTTGCTCTTATCAGAAAATGCATCTCTCTTGTCCCTGAGCGAGTTGGATTCCGCCTTCTCCGAGCTGCAGAGCCGCCTGCGCAACCTCAGCCTGCAGCTGGGCGTGGAGCCAGTGATGGAGGCCCAGGGGCGGGAGGCTGCAGCGGAGAAGCCCTCCCAGCAGGCTGGAGCAGGGCACCGGCGCCACGTGCTCCTCATGGCCACCACCCGCACGGGCTCCTCGTTCGTGGGCGAGTTCTTCAACCAGCAGGGCAATATCTTCTACCTCTTTGAGCCGCTGTGGCACATCGAGCGGACCGTGTTCTTCCAGCAGGGGGGCGCCAGCGCCGCGGGCTCAGCGCTGGTCTACCGGGATGTCCTCAAGCAGTTGTTGCTGTGTGACCTGTATGTGCTGGAGCCCTTCATCAGCCCGCCGCCCGAGGACCACTTGACTCAGTTCCTGTTCCGCCGGGGATCCAGCCGCTCGCTCTGCGAGGATCCAGTGTGCACGCCCTTCGTCAAGAAGGTCTTCGAGAAGTACCACTGCAGGAACCGTCGCTGCGGGCCACTCAATGTGACCTTGGCGGCAGAGGCCTGCCGGCGTAAGGACCACATGGCCCTCAAGGCCGTGCGCATCCGGCAGCTGGAGTTCCTGCAGCCGCTGGCCGAGGACCCGAGGCTGGACTTGCGAGTCATCCAGCTTGTGCGCGACCCTCGGGCCGTGCTGGCCTCACGCATAGTGGCCTTCGCGGGCAAGTACGAGAGCTGGAAGAAGTGGCTGGCGGAGGGGCAGGACCGGCTGAGCGAGGATGAAGTGCAGCGGTTGCGGGGCAACTGTGAGAGCATCCGCCTGTCTGCAGAGCTGGGCTTGCAGCAGCCCGCCTGGCTGCGTGGTCGCTACATGCTGGTTCGCTATGAGGACGTGGCGCGCAGGCCTCTGCAAAAGGCCAGAGAGATGTACAGCTTCGCGGGCATCCCCCTGACTCCACAGGTGGAGGACTGGATCCAGAAGAACACACAAGCGGCCCGCGACAGCAGCGACGTCTATTCCACCCAGAAGAACTCCTCGGAGCAGTTCGAGAAGTGGCGCTTCAGCATGCCCTTCAAGCTGGCACAGGTGGTGCAGGCTGCCTGCGGCCCGGCCATGCGCCTCTTCGGCTACAAGCTGGCCAGGGATGCCGCCTCGCTCACCAACCGCTCCATCAGCCTGCTGGAGGAGCGGGGCACCTTCTGGGTCACGTAGTGGGGGATGCGCGGGGACCCTGGGAATCCCTTCTCGTGAAATGCTGGCCCTGCTTCCCTCACACCCAGCCTGGCAGTGAGACACAGCCCTGGCAGAGAGTCAAAATGGGGAGCGGTGATGGGAACATAGGCCCTGGCTGTAGCTGTAGGCCTCCGGCCAGGTAGTTTCCCCAGCACAGCCACAGCTAGGACCTTGGGGGCTCCTCTGAGAACAGCAGTACCCCGTCTCCTTGGTGGTACTGGTCATTCCCACACACCTTATGACCTACAGTGTCCCAAGCGGGCCCAGGCAGGTTCTTGTGTATGGATGGGCACACTTCCCGGGCTCTGTCTCACACTGTCACAGAAACATACATGGAACACACAAAGGCCTGTAGGCTGTGTGGGCCAGAGTCCAAATATTTAACAACCAGAAGGGCGTAGGCCCTCTCCAGTCACTCAGATCTCCTACTATATTGAGTGTTAACCTTTTCCTCTCTGAGTCAGAAGAGCCTGGGATCTGACTGGGTCCTTGGCAGGAGGAGGGCAGCCTGGGATGAGGAAGGGGACATTTGAAAGCTCCTGCGGGGACAACAGCTGTTTACCAACTGATACAAAATGGTCTGATTAGCCTTTCTGGTTCCTCATGGATATCAGCTGGGGTAGAACAAGACACAGAGAGTGCACATAGAGACCATGGCAAGGTGTGGCTCAGTGGTAAAGCCCTTGCAAAGCTCTCGTGCACAAGGCCCTGGGTTTGATCCCAGCACTACAAAAATAAGGAAAAATAAGACATACATGTGTGTACAGCATTGAGAGAGACAGAAAAGCATCTTAAACTCTCTCTCTCACACACACACTCTCTCTCACACACACTCATACATACACACTCACACATTATACATACACACACTCTCACACACACATTCACACACAGTCATACACACACACACACACACACACACACACACACACACTGATATAGAAAAGCTTCCCCATTGTTTTTGCTCATAGTGGCTTTTTTATTGTTTGGTTTTGGGGTTTTTTCTGTACCACATATCTAAACAGGAGCCCTAAATTACCTTTTTAGGGTCACGTGGTGAGAGAGCCTATGTAAGGACAAGGACACTTTGCCCAGAGCTGGAAGGGAATGATGGGTCTGTGAACCACCGCTAAGCATCTGGGGTTGCCATGGCTACCTCCACATCCATCCACACGCCACAGCTGGGAGGCAGAACATTTAGAGATGGCATGGCCTACCTTCACATGACTGCAGTCCAAAGACCCCCATCCTGCTCACTCCTTGAAGGCTGCCTGAGGCCTAACCAGCAGGCCCCAGCTTCCATCGCTGAAAGCAAAAGACAGCTTATAGGCCCACTGTTTCCAGCCAGGCCTCATCTAGAGCCAGCCACAGTTCAGAGTGCTCTGCAGGGGAAAGTCACGCCAGGACTCAGCTTCCTTGAGCAGCCTGCCATTTCCCTCCTAGGTGCCCGAGGTCAGCCCTCGGGTTGCCATGGTTACAGCTAGTGTCTGAAAGGAATGTCTACTTTAGGGCTCTGGGAAGAGGCATGCTCATCTGGAGATAGGTGGGTATTTTATTTGGGTTTTCTAAGTTATTTATGGCTTAGTGCTGTTTTTGTTTTATGGCTATTTGGAGCTTTGTTTCTGTAGGAGAGCTATTCAGTGCTGATTGGGGCTGATACCGGCAGGGAGCCCTTGGCTCCTGGTGAAAGGGTAGACCAGAAGGAGGGGACCTCCCCTAGGAGAACCAGAGTCATTCGAAGCCCCCCAGGGACCTAAACGCTTTTCTGTGTGAACTCCATGTGGAATGACTCTCAGAAGCCACCATGGGCCCTAGGTCTGTAGCCCAGATTCTACAGTGTTTGTCTCTTATGTATGAAACCCTGGTTTAAGTTCCTTGCACATAAGCTCAACACGATGGCACATGCGTGTAATCCCAGCACTCAGGAAATAGAGGTTGGAGACCAAAAGTTCAAGGTGCAGCTACATATGGACTCAGAGGTCAGACTCTACAAGGAAAATATTTAGAGCCCCAGTCTAGTGTCTGAGTGTCCAGAGCAGCCTGCACTCCTGCTCCAGAACAGGTTGTCTGAAAATCCCTTGTAAGCCCCACCATGTGGCTGAGGAAAGGAAGGCGCGTGCAGAGCTCTCTTGACTGAGCAGTTAGGTTCCCCAGGGCAGAAGCTCTTCCCTCCCTGTGCAAGCCGAGGTATAGACCCCAGGCTAGCCTTGGAACTTCTGCAGTGGGGGTTGGTTGCCACACTGATTTTCCTGGACAATGGCTACATCTGGCATGTCAGGGCCCAGGACTGAGCTGGTGATAGAGTACGACAGACACTGGGTGTGTAGCATGGAAGCAGGCAGGCACTGATGTGGGGAAGGGACAGTGGCAGGACACTCCCCATATTTGGGGTTATCTGCCTGCTCAGCTGCTGGGTCCCAAGCATAGGTGAACTCCAGAGTCAATCCTCTGCTCTAGATTCTGACAACCTGAGAACAGGTATGTAGAAGACTGGCTCCTACTTGGGGTCCAAGGGACACCAGCTCTTGGTACTTGATGGGGACAGGATGTTGTGGGCAGGCTCAGGGGTGCTGATATCTTCTCTCCATGCCCCCCATGCAGGCCACGTTCCCTTCTCTGCACCACATGTGAGGTGGGAGGGGCTGAGCTGGGAGTTTCCTTCTCTCTCCATGTCTCAGGGGCCAAGGCCTCCGCGTCTCAGCTCTCTGAGGACAGACCCCTACAACGGGCCTTTGGGACTTCTCAGGACGTTGACAATGTTGTGTGCACTGCAAGTTGACTTTATCTTGTGGAAGGAAGAAACGGGACCCCACACTGCACCCTCATCAAGAAGTACAAATAATAGTGGTATTAATAATAGGAACGATTCTCATGCCACACACACATCAGGACACCTGAGGACCACGCAGAAGATGGGACAGGACCAGCTCATGGAAGCCCAGGATGCTAAAGAGATTCTGTGGGCCTAGTATCGATCAGAAGTACAATATGAGGGCTCTCTGCTGTATCGCCTTTGCTCAGGTAGCAACAGGACAACTCAGGCGGGTGGATGGGTGGGTGGACATAGCCTTGAAACTTCCCCTGAGGCCCAGGCATCCAGGACAAACCCTTGGGTTTGGAGAGGGACAGTGTCGGGGAAAACAACCGGGCATCTTTTCGGGTGATGAGCTAGAATTGTGCTTAGGGGCCTTAGCATAGGGCTAGATGGAGAAGATGGCCCTGCTGGTGGGATGGACAACTGCTGATCCAGCTCCAAAGATCCAAGGGCACCCAGCCGGTCTATCACAGTCACTCTTTTCCTATCATTCCCATGGTGGAAAATGCACCCACTGACATTCATCGGTTCTCTAGCTGTAAGGGGGTAGGAAGAGTTAGGAGCAGCAGATGGTTTGGTCCCATGCCCCCAAATCCCTCTGTCCTCTTCCACACTGGAGCCTGTTTCAGTTGACCATGGGCTTGTCCCTTGAGAGGTCCTGGACTTTGCAGGACAGGAGCATCCCCCAAGGCAGTCTCTTATTAGTCCCACCACAAAGGCAGAGGGATGGTTCTGAGACAGGGAGAGAAAGGGCTAGGGACCAGACCTCCAAGAAGCCAAATGGGTCCTCCCAACCTGACACATGGGAAGAAAGGGAACCTCACTAAAATCGGGGCCTGGGGCTGGTGTTTGTGAAGATCCTGTGGTGTGGCTCAACTAGACGGCCAGAAGGAGGTAAGTTTCCGGAGCGTAACCACATCCCCTCCTGACTCCAAACATTCTCTGAAACAGTGGACCCATCCATGTTTTACCTCAAAAGTATGAAGCAGAGCATATAACATATTCCAGTGTCTTAAGAGCGTCAAGATCCTTTGACCTATGTCCTTGTGGGGACACAGGGACGGACTCCTTATGTATTCCTAAAGACAGAGATATGGTGCTATTTCACGGCCTTGCTCATGCTGTGGACCAGCTTCTTACTAAGCAAACAGTACGTCCGTGTCACCAAATTCCACTCTATTTGGGCTTGAACTTTGCCTCTGTGAAGTCTCCTGGATATTCTATCTAATTCCTGTGTCTCACCACCATTCTCCACTTCCTGGTGGGTCCTACGAAGGCTGCCTTTTGTGCCAGTGTACCTGGACGCAGTGTCCTGTCCCATGACGACATTGTACAGGACATCTCCTTCCCAGTCTGAATGGTCACGGCATATACATGTGTGCTCAGGAGAACATGCATGTGTGTGTATGAAGGGGGTACATTCTGTTCTGCCTCCAGTGAGGCCACACACAGTCACAGCCTCTCTCTGTTCATTGACCCAGATGTTCTCGTTGTGGCCACAGAGAACCCTCCGATGCCCCATTCTGTCACTCTGGGAGCTGACGACAACCCTGTGTGCAGAGTCTGCATCATGGACTAGAATGTGAAACTCTCCTCCTGGTGGCCTGCCTGACTTATTTAATTAAAAACGAACATGCAGTGAATTCCGTAGCGATTCTTGCCTTTTGTTCTCAGCGGTAATTGAGTCATAAAAATGAACAGAAGAAAAACCATTCACAGCAGTGAGAAAGCTGTGGCTTACGTCATGAAGCTTCCCCGACCACTCCCAAGGGCCAGGGGACCAAGAGGGGTATGGGTAAACATAGGTGTCAGGGCCTGAAGAATGTTATTTATGGTCCCAGGATGGTGGGTCTGCTTGGCGGCGCCAGATGAAATCATGGCATCCGAGACACTCAGATATTATGGGGCGGGGACAGGAGCATTGACCCACTATCAGAGGACCTGGTGACAAGGCCCAGCTTTGTCACAGTCTGACCTTGGACAAGTCACTTCTCTTATCTGGGTTCACTTTCATTTAGGGATGAAATATGTAACTGCCCACAAACGTTGTCACCAAACGCTTTGTTAGGGATTTAAAAGTCAGTGAAAGGATTGATTAGCCCTTTTAACATGCCAAGAGACTACTTGAGGCTTCATTCTGCCTTCAACAAAACTTCAACAACCCTGCGAGAAGATGGCTAAAAGCCCTTTCATCTGAGGAATGTAATGGAGTCCCTTCAAGTTGCAGCTGAGTGTCTCTGCCATAATGACCTTGGTGTGACTTAGATGTCAGCCCTATGTAAGTCGGTTTTCTGTTACTAGAACACACACCTAAGGTAGCTTATGAAGTGACTACTTTGTAAGGTTTGTTTTGGTTCATAAGTTTGGGGCATTTTAGTCTATGGGCCAAACCATTACGTCATGGTCAGAACATGAAAATAAAAGAAGAGGCTGGGACCCACTGTCCCCTTCAAGTGCACTCTCAATGACCTAAAGACCTCCCACTGGGCCCCACCTCTTAAAGGTCCCACCTCTTCCCAGTCCCACATTCCAAGTAATGACTAACTCCTGGGCATCCGAGGGCATTCTGGACGCAGAGACTGGCAAGCCCTCTTGCCTCCTGAGATGCTCCTGGATGAAACAGATGTTTCCCCAGGGAGAAGGGGAAGTTCATGTTGGGACACAGGAAGAGCAACCTGGGGGAGTTTGGGGGTCTAGGAACTTGGGGGCAGCTGTGGAGAGGTGAAAGAGAGCTGAGCCCCAGGACAGTGGCTCCAGAAGAGTGACGATGGTGAGGTACAACATGAACGGACGGGACCTCCCTGCCTCCCAAAACTCAGTCTCCCGTCTCCATATTTTCCCCAGTCCAGACCTTGGCAAATTAAACCATTTCCATCCTAGCCTTCAATGTTCCAGCCTGCACAATCACACCCAAAACTGAAGATTCCCCCTCCAAGATGGCTATCACTGGCCCATCTGCTCTGGGAACGGGATACAGTCAACTTAACCCCCGGGCTGGGCTTCCTACCACAAATGATCCCTACAGAAACAAATTGGCTTAATCACAGTAACGGGGTCTGGACCCCCCCCCCCCCCCCCCCCCCCCTCAGCCACCAGCATGGCCAGAAGCCTCTTTCTGCACCTCCCCCCCCTACTCTCCTTCACCCCATTCACCACTCCTAACTCTTTTTGCCCTACATCACAACCCATCAACACCGGGAGGACTTGGGTACCATGAGTTCCTGAGATAGTTACCTACAAACATTGAGGAAGCAACTGGGACCTGTCTAGCCTGGAGCCTGCAACAGTGTGTACATTTAGAGTAGATGTATCCCAGCTGCTCTTGAGAAATGACTGTATGTATTAGTTTATCTAAGGTGTTGAGAAAGGCTTGGCTCCTTTGATCAACACATTACGATTCCTCCACCGAATTATGCCTGCTCACACTGACCCTTTTCAACTTTTTGAGGTGGCATCTCACATAGGCCAGGCTGGCTCTGCATTTGTTGTATAGTTATAGAAGATGACCTTGAACTTCTGATCCTTCTGTCTCTACCTCTGAGTGCTGGGATTACAGGCATGTGCTACCATGCCTAGTTTATGTGATGCTGGGATCTATAAGATGAGCTACAGCCCCCAGAGAGAGACTGAGACTCACTATGTATCCCAGGCTGGTTTGGAACTCACTGTAGACCAAGCTGGCCTTGAACTCACAGAGATCTGCTTGCTTCTGCCTCTTCAGCGTTGGGATTAAATGTATTCATCACCATGTCTGGCCCTTTATTCTACCTTAAAGAACCATTTTTAAGGGTGAAATCTTCATATGATTTTTCTTCAGTGGTTAAGAGCTCTTGCTGCTCTTGCAGAGGACCTGGGTTTGACCCTCCCTCCCTGCCGGCACCCAATGTCAGGTGGCTCCCAACTTCCTGTAACTCTAGTTCCAGAGGATCCAGTGCCCTCTTCTGGCCCCTGAAGGCATCTTCACTCCTGTGGTGTACATACAATAAGCAGGCATGGACATACACATAAATAAATTTAAAAACTACTTTAAGAGCCTGGCATTCTCTAGAACAGTCTGCAGCCTCCACAGAGAGAAGCATTAGGTCTCAGAGACACAGAGGCAGACATAAAGATGGTGGTGGGGACGTGGCTGGGGAGAAAACCCCAGGGTCATGTTCAAGGGCCTCACTGTAGCTGAAGTTTCTCTGGTTCTGCCTGGGCCCTGCAGTCCCGTGGCCTGCTTATAAAATAATCACACAGAGGCTTAATATTACTTATAACTGCTTGACCATGGCTCAAGTTTTTGCTAGCTAGCACTATATCTTAAATTAGCCCATAACTATTAATCTATGTATCGCCACATGTTCTGTGGCTTTACCTGTGTGCCATTACATGCTGCTCCCTGGACGGTGGGCTGATGTCTCCTGACTCAGCCTTCCTCTTCCCAGAATCCTTCTTAGTCTGCTTATCCCGCCTATACTTCCTGCCTGGCCAATCAGCATTTTATTAAACCAGTGTACAAAGGCATTATCCCACAGCACCTCACCATCCTTGTGCCTCATCAGAGCCCCAGACAAGGAATGGAGGGAAGGCCGAGAGACGGGAGCAGCCGTGAAACACTGTAGGTCAGAGTTCATGACACCAACACCCCTGCCACATAAAATCTCCAGGCACCAAAAACCCCTGGTCCTTGGCTTGTGAATTCCTGTGTGTGTGAAGCAGTACAGAGCATGGGGACTCAGGAGTAGGCTGGGCATAAACATGTCAGGGTGCTATTTCAGAGAAACTGTTGTCTGAGATAGCCCTTAAAGGAGCCCTCACTGAAACAGCTGAGCAGGTTACTAACAGTGAGCACGTTCTCAGGAGCCGGGCTATCACCACCTACTCCTTTGCTGACCTTGGCTTTACAACATAGTCTAAGAACAATCATAAAGCCTCAGCAGAAGAGGCCTCGGGAAGGGAGAAAGAAGTGGGGGGGGGAGGGTACAGGAGAATGACAACAGGGATGGAGGGGTTCAGGCTGAAAAGAACACCCCCCCCCCCAGGACAGCCCCAGCCTTTCAAGAGCACTCATGCGAGTGTGTGCGTGCGCACACATGTGCTCACACACGTGCAAATGTGCATACAAACACATTCACACACATCACACACACACACACACACACACACACACACACACACACACACACACGGGGTGGGGAAAGGCCTGAATGCCTGCCCTGCAGGTAGTTACTGAAAACCACGACTGGGCTGTAACACAGAGCCCGAATGTCCACTGACTGCCACCCCCAGAGCTAATGTGTGAGGAGGGGAGGGGCACAGTTCTTCTTCCTCTGGGACATGTCCATCGACTCCATGTCTACTTCAACTTTTTAAAACGCTCTCTTTCTCTTGACTGGGTGTTGATCTGAAGCAGTATCCCTTCCAGAGAAAAGTGCCGTCTGTCTCTGTGTCTGTGTAGAGTGGGAAGATGCTACATTGAATTGGCTTGTTCAGAGCATCTCCCCCTGGACAGCCCTCTCCCTGCCCTGGAGACCTGCTAGGAAGGCACCTCCACCCTGGGTCTAAAGCCCACAGCTTCCGTTATGTTGGGAAATGGAGGGACAGTTGAGATGACATACGTCAGGACTTGCCCATGGAGGCAGGAAGCCCAGACTGCACCTGACATCTCATTTCTCCTCAGTGTCCACTCTGTGACTGGCCAGTCAGAGCAGTGGGTGAATGAATGAGTAAAAGAATGAATGAATGAATGTGGTGGAGACCAAGAGGCACTTGGGAGAACTTCCTGTGTCTTTCTTTCATCGTGATAAAAATGCGTGCCATATGAGATTTACTTGTCATGATATCCATGCCATTCATAATGGACCATTCTCAACATTGGTTCTAGAACATTGTTGTCATCCTTAAAGGAGGTCCCCATTTCCTTGGAGGTCCCCATTTCCTCGGAACCAAAGCAGGAAGCAGCAGGTACTCACAAATCCTGACTGGGAGCCTGCTGAATGCAGAACCCACACCAGCCTCAGGGACACGGGGAGAAGGCACAGCCCCGGCCCTTGAGTTCCCAGTGTGTCCATAGGAACAGAGGTCCCGTTTCAGATTACCCAATGCAGGAAATCCACCAATATCAATAGGATCTTCATTTATAATCATCTACACAAATAAGGTCCCAAACAGGGAAGAGCAAAACTCACTGTCCAAGTCTCTATCAGTCCCTCTCTAGTATACGTGACAGGCTGTCCAGTGTGAAGTGGGTGGCTTCAGGGGCAGCTCACCCACTCTGTCCTGCTCTCCACACTGCACCACTCAGATCTGCCTGTGGTAGTGGCTCCTGAGGGCGCCTTATCAGTCATTCCAATGGGTTCAAGAAGGTCACTGTTGTGCTTTATCTCAGGCACAGAAGCAGGGGGAGCTGCTGCACAGCCGGGGGGGGGGGGGGGCACATGTGACCTCTTAGAGGGCAAATGGAAGCAAGGTTAAAGGGACGCTTTTCCTCACGTAAAATGCTGGCTTCCTGTGGTGTGGGATGTGAGTGGGGAATCTTGAGCCACCTGCAAGGTGGCAACCTTGTTTTTTTTTTTGTTTTGTTTTGTTTTCCGAGACAGGGTTTCTCTGTGTAGCTTTGCACCTTTCCTGGAACTCACTTGGTAGTCCAGGCTGGCCTCGAACTCACAGAGATCCGCCTGCCTCTGCCTCCCGAGTGCTGGGATTAAAGGCGTGCGCCACCAACGCCCGGCTTTGCAAGGTGGCAACCTTAAGCAGAGCTCTCAGCCTGTCTTGGCGACGCTGCTTCTTCTTCTGTACGACAGGATAGGGCCAAGGGTGGTGTCTGCTTCACAGGGTCATGGTAAGGATGAGATGCGGTGGTCACGTGCAAGTGCTCAGAAACGTCGGCCTGTTATTTCACTAGGCACCCGGCCAGAGGCGGGGAAGGAAGAGGGTTAGAACCGCTCATGATTTTTCTTCTTGCCAATGACAGGATCAACTGCGTATTTGTGAATATTTCAAGAAAGCAATGTTGGAATGTTATTTTCTACTCAATGTAAACCTCTCAAAACTTTCCAGGACCTCAGATCTGACCCACATCAATGTGCCCAGGGTCTCACATCCTGTCAAGCAGACACTGGACAAACCCGTCTCACTGATGCGAATGCTACAGCTTGGTAGGAGGAGCGAGGTGATATGGAACCCTGCTGCAAACTCTGGTCTTTCTGTCCCCAAGCTTGTCCTCAGAATAGCTGAGCTGCATCTTGGAGGGGGGCATGGATGTGTCAGTGCCCTGGATACAGTCCCTGTCCGCAGTGATGGGACAATTAAAGGCACTTGTTCATCATCCTGGCTGTGTGGATTCCCTGTGGACGTCTGCCTCTGTGAACAGTGCTGTTTGGATCCCAGCCAACCAATGAATACACAGTGGCCCTGGGAGGCTGTGCTTGGAATTTGGCTTTGATGCCAGCCAGCCAGAGCAAAATGTGTTGGGGGGGGGGGCATGAGAAGAACCCAAGATGCAGTTCCTCCTGTCCCAAGTCAGAAACAAGCGTGGGAATAGAGCCGAAACCCAAGCACAGATTAAAAAGGCAAAGTCAGACTACTTTGGCCTCTTAAATTGGCAAAAATTTAGCCAGGCATAGTGGCACATGCCGTTAGTCCCAGCACCCAGGAAGCAGAGACAGGCAGATCTCTGAGTTCAAGGCCAGCCTGGTCTACAGAGCGAGTTCCAGGACAGCCAGGGTTACCCAGAAAAACCCTGTCTCGAAAAACAAAACAAAGCAAAAAAGTAACCCCCAGGAGTGGGGAAACACACACACACACACACACACACACACACACACACACACACACACA
>CABHPP010171242.1:0-11374 GCA_902168425.1 Peromyscus attwateri
ATCTCACACCTTGTCTTACCCAACACTACATAAGGTGGACTGGTGATCGTGGAAGGTCCTTCCTTCTGGGAAAGAGATGAGAGGGGCATCGTGTGTGATAAGAACTCAAGAAGGCTTTCCTCATGCAGGAAGCCCTAGAGAAACACAGAGATGAGGACATTCAGATGGGCTGGCTGCAGGGGCCAGAGAGGAGTGCCGCCGCCGGGCTGACCTGTTCACAGGATGCAAGAAGAAAAGACAAAACGGGATAGTGACTACACACGCAGACTCTGCAGTCAATCTGCCTGCCTGGGAAGTCCTGCTCACCCTTACTGGCAGTGTGGCCAGGGCCAAACTAATGGAACTCAGCATATAGGGGTGATGTGAGAATACGATGTAAGGCTTTTTCTTATTGCATTTATTTATTTACTGTGTGTGTGAGTGCCAGAGCCAGGACTTGTGTGTCCTGGAGATTGAACCCGGGTGTTAGGCCTGGCCCCAGGCACCTGAACCATTTCTCACCAGCTCTAAAACATTTTTATACAAGTGCCGAGAGCTGAGGTGAGCTGTTTTATATACAGGGGTGTGTGTGTGTCTATGCGTGTGTGTGTGTGTGTGTGTGTGTGTGTGTGTGTGTGTGTGTACATTTATAGATATGTAATATGCACATATATTTTTTCTTTGGATGTTTTGAAATAGCTAGGCTAGAAGCCTTCTATGTAGACCAGCTTGGCCTCCAACATATGGCCATCCTCCTGCCTTGGCCTTCTAAGTGCTGAGATTACAGGTATGTGCCTCTATGCCTGGGCATGATTTTCTGAAAGCAGTTAGGAAGTAAACTGAGTCTGTATCTTACCTCCCATTAGTTGTCATCCTTGGCACGACATCCTTTGCAGCGTGCTACATGCTCGATGTCCTCACTGAGCCCTGTTCAACCTATCAAGGTCGGCAGCAGTGTGTCGTTTCCCAGATGAGCAAACCACAGCTCAGAGGGAGGCAGAATAGCCCCGCCTGAGGTTACCAAGCCGTGGGGACTCGGAGCCAGGCCTGACTCCCTGGGTTTATCTGTGCTTAGGTCTCTCCTCACAGTGGAGCTTAGAGAGGCTGGCTGAGACAGCCTGAGGCTGTGCCCAGGACCAGGGTATAGAGACTATAGTTGTGAGTCCCCAGAGCAGGGAGGATGGAAGGTGACAAGGGAGAGGAGCCAGGACGACTCAGAGCAGGATAGCCTGGAGGCCAGGCCACAGTATAAAGCTCGCTATTCATAGCCCAGGGCAAGCCATTGAGTCATTGGGTGGAAAATCTGACATCACTGCATCACTCTGTCTGCTGCCTACCTGCCTGTCTGCCCTTCCTGGGTTCCTGGAGACCTCAGTGTCCACAGTCCTATGGGGCCGGGAGGGCGGGTTTCCACCCCTGGGTGGCAGGGCCACAACCTGCCTTGCATTCTCCTTCCCAGCCTCTGTCTCCCACCTTCCCACCTTTCCTATTGTCCTGTGAGGAGTCCAGGCCAACATCACGGTACCCAACTTCTGTGCTGAATTTTCAGAGTCTCTCTTCCTTGAGAAAGGTGTCTGGTCTCCTATTAGAGAGTCCATGTTTGCTTGCTTGTTTGTTTGTTTTTGGAGACACCAGGCTGGCCCCAAGCACAATCTAGCCAAAAATGACCTTGAATTTTTTTTTTTTTTTTTTTTTGTTTTTTGTTTTTGGTTTTCTAGGTGTAGCTTTGCGCCTTTCCTGGAACTCACTTGGTAGCCCAGGCTGGCCTCGAACTCACAGAGATCCGCCTGGCTCTGCCTCCCGAGTGCTGGGATTAAAGGCGTGCGCCACCACCGCCCGGCGACCTTGAATTTTTTTTATTCCATCTTCTAAATGTTGGGATAACAAGTGTGAGTCACCAGGCCTGGTTTTATGGGTTGCTGGATATTGAACCCAGGGCCTTGTGCATGCTAGGCATATCTCTACCCACTGAACTACATGACCCCTCAGACTAGGGGTCAGTGTTCAGAAAGTGAAGCTGGTGGGGCTTGTGCCCAACAGTAAGCTGTGTCCTAGATGGGAGTGAGGATTTGATAATCAAGCCACTGTTTCCAAGGATGCAGCTGAGTGTCGGAGAGACTTTTGTTTCAGCATCTTTGGCCAACTGCTTTATGTGCCTCAATCTAATAGCATTTACGGATGCCAACAATGAGACCCGGGGTAGTTCCCATGTCTGGATGGGCCGCTGTTCACTTCCCTAGAGACTGTGGACCCAGGCAGGAGGTGGCACAGAGCAGCGGCTTCTCTGATCGTGGAAAGTCTGTGGATACAAGAGTTGGGCGACAGATTTGTTTAAACCATTGCTGATTCTTCCGTCAGGAAGGCGCATTCTCCATGTGTCAGAGGGAAGCCTGTCCAGGCTTTGGTGGGTCAGACCTGGAAAAAGAATATGAGTCAGGCTGGGGCGGAGTGCCAGCTTCCTCGGCCCAGGCTGTGGGTCCAGGATGCCAGGCTGCTACAGCTGCTGCTGCAACTCAAAGCTCTGTTCCTGCTGCCCTCAGCCAGAGGCGGGAAAGGGGTCTGTGCCAGCTCCATATAACGGCACCTTTACTCCCTCCAACCACCTTGCAGGGGAGACCCAGTTAGCCTGGTTTCCCAATTGAGAACACCGAGGCAGGGAGGCGTTTCTGACTGAGCTCCCATAGCTGGAAGGAGGAGGAGGAAGGAGACCTGAGTCCCCTTTCTGTATACACAAGGACAGAGGGTCACTTTCTTCCTGGAGGCAGGGACCAGCATGGCCCTCTGACAAAGGGCAGTGATGGGCTCTTTGGTCCCTCTCTCCTTTACACTTTATTCTTTAGTCACCGATACAGGTGTGAGTCCAGAGAGCACCTACTGGAATTTGCAGGTACTTGTGTCCAAGGACAAAGAACTGAAGCAAAACTACAGGAATAGAGGAGACAGAGATGGTTTATTTAAAAAGAGAGAGGTACCAGGCAGCAGTGGCAGCGGCGGCGGCGCACGCCTTTAATCCCAGCACTCGGGAGGCAGAGGTAGGCTGATCTCTGAGTTCGAGGCCAGCCTGGTCTACAGAGTGAGTTCCAGGACAGCCAGGGCTGCATAGTGAAACTCTGTCTTGAAAAACAAACAAATGAGAGAGAGAGAGAGAGAGAGAGAGAGAGAGAGAGACTCCTCCTGAAAGTGGAAGTGAGCCAGAGAGTCGGGAGAGGTTAGAAACTCGAAGAGTACTGGGCCGCAGAGCCCCTGACCCCTGGCTTGTAAGGGCCAAACTGTAGATTCCCACTTAGCAATGATCATAGACGGTGGGTGATAGTATGACAGAGTGGGATTCTGCAGCACCCCCATGCTAACTCTGGTCCCAATTATTTTCCAGGTTGTACCTCAATTTAAAACAGGAAGCCCTGTGGAGTAGAATTTGAGTTGCTTTCCAAGTGGACAGGTGGCTGGGGCTGGGGACTTGGGCCTGCATAGCGTAGGTAAAACCCTAAGTTTGACCCCAGCGCTACCAAGTAAATTAAAAAAAAAAAAAAGAAGAAGAAGAACTAAAACCAAAACCAAAACCAAACAAAACAAAAATCCCCGATATTATTGGTTGCCTGTGTAGACTGTTCTGAATGCCCCAGCCAGGCGTAGGAATGGGAATTCACCATGAAACCTTTTCAACATTGTACCAGGGACAACTGTTACTTGTCATAAAAGTTAAAAGAACAAACAATAAAATAAAAAACAAGACCAGTTCCTGTCTGCCTACTAAGGGGACGGCATGTCTCTCTAAAGTCCAGCTCTCCTGTTTTACAAGCCTTTCTTGTTTTTAAATGAGTCTCACAGAGCCCAGGCTAGCCTCAAAAGCCGTGAAGCCAAAGATGACCTTGAATTCTTGATCCTCCCGCCTCCACCTCCAAAGTGCTGAGATTACAGGCCTGCACCACCATGCCCAGCTCTCAGAAAAGCCATTTAAATAGGCCTTGAATTTATGAAGAGATACAGTAAAATCAGACACCAGCAGGAAAGATTAGGGGACAAATGAAAGCTGTCCCCGATATCTAACGAAAGCCAGCCTTCGCAGCGCGGGAAGCAAGGGCTCTCCAGAAATTCCAATGTGGTGACTGAGCAGAGCCAGAGAGGAGAGGAGACACAGGCCTGGGTGGTTTTACCATGTCTAATCCCACAAGGACTAGGGGGTGGGGAGGGTGGAGACAAGAGAGGCCCCTGCCAGTCCAGGCTTCTTGGTGTGGTTGGGAAGGGGGACACTTCCCAGAAATCCCTGAAGAAGGGTCACTGGAATTGTGCCAATTGCACAGAATTGGACTTGGGGTTCAGTGACCTGGCCACTGAAGAGGATGGGACACCACAAAAGGCTTCAGGCCTGCAGACCCCTGGTTGAGTGTACAATGGTCCCATGCTGCATTCTGGGTAATCATAGTTAGGCTGTTTGTGAGGGCAATTTATCTCTGTAGAGAAACGGAGTCAGGGCCTGGTTAGCAGGCAGCCTGGGTGAAGAAGGGATCTGCCCTAGGTATCTAGAGAGGGCCTTTAAAGCTACAAACTGCTCCAGGAGGGCTTTTAATGACTCAGAGGGTAAAAGTCCATGTGGTGTGAGTTTGACCCTTGGAACCCACATCTGGAGGAGAGAACCAGCTTCCAAAAGTTTTCCTGACTTCCACACACACATGTAAACATAAGTAAAAAGCAACAGGAAAATGGCGACCCATCCCCACGAGGGAAACGAGATCCTTTCTCTTGCCCCAGAGAAAGGTGCTCTCAAACTCAGGTGTCCAGCTGCACCTGAGGAGAGGAAAAAAACGTAAAATTTAGCATGAAAAAGTTAGCCAAAAGTCCGGAAGCCCCTCCCGCCCTGGGGGAGCTACATGCAAAGACAGAGTGTTCAGGAAAAGCAGACAGTAGATACACGTGGGAAAAGGCCAGTTGATGTGGACATTGCCATCTCCAGTGGGTAGAAGAGGAAGGAGTCCACCGAGTAGGACCTTCACACCCTCCAGGCTCAGCCATGGCTTCCTAACCTAAGTGAGCAGGCTTCGCAGGCGGGTTGGCCTGGTGCTCTGTTCAGTCACTTCGGCTATGGATGACCTTATCCCCCACAGCGTTCCCGGCAGTACCTGGGTAACTGTGTGGCTGCCCCCGCCCCTGACATTTGAGTGGGTACTGTTCTAGGAACGCCCACTCGGCCATCATCAGTCCTCAGGGCCTTGGCCAGAGTTCCCCAGCCCCTTTTTTCCCCCACATGTGACTGAAGCTTCAGAGTTCTGAGGTGAGCTCCCTCAAGTTTAAGGGGCAGTCAGTGAGATGGGGATCCACACTTCTCCTTGGAGCCTTTAGAGGTGGCCTTTGGGGGGCGAGGGAGGCTGTTCAGTGGGGCAAAATTCAAGGCACAGGGAAGTGATGTCTGGAACCCCCTCCCCCATGTCTGATATTGGGGGCAGAGTGTCAAGGTGAAGTTCAACAGCATACTAGACACATTTTCCCTCTCAGCCTCCTTCCTTGTTACTTTCTGACCTTATTCACCTACATGTTCGGTCTGTGTGGCGACAGCATGTGCACGTCACCTCTAAGAGTGAAAGTGATTAGCACAGAGGACCTGGAGATAAGCATACCAGGGAAGGAATGTCCAGCCAGAGCCGGGGGCCTGGCCCTTCATGGTGTGGCCTTGACTCTTCAGCTAGGTGACCTTGGGCAGATCACTTAACTTCTCTGAACCAATGTTTCTTGTCCAGACGATGAAGGGCAGGGTGGCGGGAAGGGTCCAGCCTGTCCAGCCAGCTGCTGTGACAACTGGGCAGTGCCAGAGGACTGAAGGTGACAGGGGAGTGGAGGGGCTTGGTGCCAGTCCCTGGGGGGTTGGCTCTGGCTGTGGAGCCGGATGCAGGACGGCTCTGAAGACATGGATGTAGGGTTTGGGCTCCGCTGTAATGGCTGCACCCACCCGGGGTTAACGGCTGCCTGCTCTCCTTTGAGGACAGTTTCCCTGTGCAGCTCTTTACAAGTGTTTTGAGAGTGGTTATTTTATTCGCTTGATCATAATGGCAGAGGCCTGGCACACAGTTCAACAGCAATAGACAGAAACCAGTATAATCCATCACTCCAGTTCCTCTACCTCATGTGGCTGATTAACTATTTGGTCCAGCACCAGCAACCCGCACAGGGACAGGTGGCAGAGGACAGAAAGCTTTACGAGCACGAGGAAAAGTATGGTTTATTTATTTATTTATTTATTTATTTATTTATTTATTTGGGTTTTTCGAGACAGGGTTTCTCTGTGTAGTTTTTGGTGCCTGTCCTGAATCTCTCTCTATAGACCAGGTTGGCCTGGAACTCACAGAGATCCGCCTGGCTCTGCCTCCCGAGTGCTGGGATTAAAGGCGTGTGCCACCGCTGCCCGGCTATGATTTTTTTTAAAAAACCCAATCTGTTGTGATTTTTTTTTTTTTACATTTACTTATGTATTTTGTGTATGGGAAGGTGATATGCATCCATACAGATGCACGGGCTCAGGTGTGAAGGTCAGAGACAACCTGTTGGCTCTTTTTTCTCACCCATGTGGGTTCTGGAGCTCAAATTCAGATTCTCAGGTTTGGCAGCAAGCTCCCTTACCCACTGAACAGGTCTCACTGGCCCTCAAAAACAAACAACAAAAAACAACAGCAACAACAAACCCTTGTTGTTTTGAGACAGAGTCTCGCAATGTAGCCCAGGCTAGCCTTCAATTCCTGGCTTTCCTGCCTCAGCCTTCAGAGAGTTAGGATAACAGATCTGTGCCACAACACCAGGATGAGGGTAAGTACACAGTTTGATCTAAATTTGGGACAATGTTGCAAAGAGCTGTCTATTCTGAAAGTCTTTGTTTGTGTACCACCCACTGTGTTGTATGGACTGAAGGGGCATGGCTGTGCTATGTGGGGCTAGAGGGACTCTCACGCCACCCTCTTAAAAACCACATTCAGGCAAACCACAAAAGAGGAGCCAGTCTTGACGAGCACTCAGGGTAAAACACTGGCTTTCAAGGTTTTTTGAACTGAAACCTCAGCACAGATGCACATAACTGAAAGTCTTTGGAACCACGTATGTATCCTTCTGACACACACATGAGGCACTCTGGTATTTTCTGTTTTATACAAGATCGTTCTGTGGAAAACGACGAAAAAGGAGGACAAGAGCTTGCCTGAGTTACTAAATAGATTGTGCATCCTTCAGTTTGAAACATGACTCCTAGCAGGAGAGAGCAGGAGATGGGATCTTGACCATTAGTGTACGTCGGATCTGCCTCGGACCTATGGGAGCAGCCTGCCAAGATTCCACCTCCAGAGTTCTGCTGGTGATGCTGGCCTGGCCCAAAGATTTGCATACCACAGAATTCTGAGGTACCACTGCTGCTGCAGCCTGGCAGCCCTTTTGAGACGGTTTTGTTATGTAACTTAGGTTGGCTTCGAACTCCCTGCATGTATACAGCCTAGGCTGGTCTCCATCTTTGGCTTGTAGATGTATGCCATCGTGCCCAGCTTTCTCCTGGGCTGATTTTAGCCAGCAGACTCCTTTGGGTTTGCTTTATGGAACAGCTGAGGATGGATGATGGCTAGCACAAGCGGGAACAATGATCTTGGATTGTCAAGGTGGTCCCTGGTGGCCCCTACCTGGCATCTGTGGGCATCTTGAACACCGTCCTCCTAAAATGTAGCTTACACCGTTTATACAGAGTGCAGAGTGTTCAAAGCTCCAAGCAAAGGGCACTTGTGCCCAGCCCTGGCTAAGTGACCTGCCTCTGGAATCCCCAACCCACAGAACATAAAGCCCCCCACCCAGCCTTCTGAAAACACTTCTAGAGGCTATGAAAGGCGCCATTTACTCAGTGATTTCACATTTCTATTTTTCTAGGGGGAGATGGTAGGTCAGGCATAACTTTCCCAGTGGGGAGGTACTCCCTCTGTCTCTACTGGGGTCTGCTGGGGTTCACTGGCCACCCCTGGCTTTCCGGTTTTACCTGGAGAGCTCTCCCAGCACTGAAGCCTGTCTGCTTCTGAGACAGGTTTGTGGGACGCTGGGTCCCAACACTGATTGTCCCCGGGTAGCTTTGGGTCCCCTGAGCCCCTCCCTAACCTCATTCCCTAAGCGAGCAGCCAGCTCAGCTGGGAGCAGATCAGCCAGGAGGAGAGTGTTAGTGGGCACAGAGCCTCCTCTGTTCCAGTAACAATGGCCCCTTGATGGCTAGATCGGGTCCCCTCACTCCTATTGGACTTGGGGGAGGAGAAGGATACCAGCCCTGCCCCCACCCCCAGGCAGTCAAAGCTGGGTGTGAGGTTAACTCAGAGGCCTTACCCTCCGTCTGCCCACAGGATCTCTGTTTTCCTCATTCTCTGGGTTCTGATCCCTCTCATCCATCCCCCTCTCAGGGGGCCCTAGGAATGGTTCAGTTCACCCTCCTCAACAAGCATTCATGGAACAGACTCCTGGGTCCTGAGGTTTGGTGCTAACAGGTGTGGGATAATGGGCATAGATGCCCCTTGAATTTGGAGCTTTTACGGTTAGCCTACTTTGGTAACCCCCCAGGCTTCAGGGAGCTAATGTGACCCCCTTCCTCACAGTGGATCTTCAGGGCACTGACAGTTTTAGGCTTTGCCATCTAAGGGATCTCATACTCAGCTGGGATTAGACACCCCCTGGGCCCCCTAACTGACTGTGTTTAGCACCTCACCACAGTACCCCAACTCAAAGAGGCAGGTGTTTGTGGAAGGCCAGATAGGAGTCCTCAAGTACCACATATTTTTGTCCATATCCGAACCTCTGTGGATGTGTTACCTTATGTGGTAGAAGGGATTTTGTGGGTGTCATTTAAGGGTTTGGGGAAGGCAGAGTGCCCTGGATTAGCTGGGTCACCCCGAATAGAATCAAAACAGTCCTTAGAAAAGGGAGGCAGAGGGAGACTTAGCTACAGAAGACATCACTATGCATCAAACCCAGGTTTTCGCGTCTGCTAAGCAAGCACTTGTTCGCTCTGCTCATGTCCGGCTTGGGGGCTGCTTTTGACTGAATCCTACACTACAGTCTTAGAAGCTTCCCAAGCACCCGGTCCTAGTCAACACAGGGAACATGGACCTATTCTTTCTAGCTCCTGTGTTTAGTCAGCTAGACACCCGGCACCATGGCGGACATCATGGTCCTTGCTTATAATCCCAGCCCTGGGGAGGCTGAGGCAGGAAGATTTCTGAGAGCTCAGGTCTAGGCTTAATAGTCTGACCCTCAGTCAAAAGAAGGATGAAATGGAAGGAGGGAAAGATTAGCACTTCCTGTCAGTGTGGCCTTGCTGGGGAGCTGGTGTGTGGCAGGTAGCAGCCGGCAGCTTCTGCCGTCTCCCAGTTGTCCTGGGCTAGTGAGGTTCGATGTTCTCAGATAGCAGCTCTTGGTCTTTACTAAGGCCGGGTTAGAATCATCTAAGGATCTTTCGGCAGTCCTGATGCCCAGACTGTGCCGAGACCAATATAGTCATAATCTCACAAGGTGGGACTTGGCCATCAGGAGTTTTTTAAGCTCCCTAGATGGTTCATACATGCTATCAGGATTGAACTGAAACCCATCGCTCCAGAGCAGGCTCTACACATTCATAACAGTGATGCCTCTCCTCCACCTGTGCAGACATCACTAATCAATCCCAGCTCCCTTCTCCCAGTGGGATGTCCCTGTTCAAATTCAGGAGTTGAAATTAACTTGCCCTCCTAGCTGAGAAGCTTTAAACTGTCTGGCTAGAGCCATGTGTATGTCCAGCGGTATCTGGACCAAAATAATGGTAGAAATAATATCATCGAGCCCTTGCCCAGAAATAGTAACTGCTACAGTTATATAAAGATTGTTTGGACTGGTTAGGAATAGCCAGAGTGAGTCAGCTAGTGTCCGTCTCCTGCAGTAAATTGCCCAGCTAGGAGAAATACACCAAGGAATGCAGGCTAATGGTGCCATAGGACAGACAGGCTCTGGCTGACATGTGTCTAGACCAGCAATAACAACCAAGTGGGTACAGGTTCCTCTCCACTGAGAGCCTCATTACACACTTTGCCAGTTCTCAGGGCAACTCTGTTACCGGTTACTTGTCTCACTGCAGAGACAAAATGTCTGACAGAGGCAACCTAAGGAAGCGGGGAGGTTGTCTGCGTTTACAGTTCCGGGGTCAGTCTGTCCTCGCAGGGAAGGCACAGCAGCAGGAGCGGGAGACTGTTGGTCACTGTGGTCTTTTCGCATCTGCAGTCAAGAAGCAGAAAGTGATGAATCTTCGCGCTTAACTCACTTTCTCCTTCCTGTTTTTTAAAGACAGGGTCTCATTATATAGCCAGAGCTATCTTGGAACTCATTATGTAGACCAGGCTGGCCTCAATTTCACAGAGATCCTTCAGCCTCTGCCTCCTCCTGAGTGCTGGGATTAAAGCCACGAGCCACCATGCCCGAGTCACTTACTTCTTTTTATTTAGTCAGGACTCCCATGGAATGGTGTTACCAGCCTGTAGGGTAGGACTTCCCACCTCAATTAACATAATCTGGAAAATCCTTCACGGGCCTGGTGACTCCAAATCCCTCCATCAAGCTGTCAATCAAAATTGACCATCAGAGCAGTTACCTCAAATTGTATAGCAGAGCTGTCTCTGTGGAGGTGAGGAACAGAAAAAGAAGAGCCGTGTCCCCACAGAAGGCCAGCCCTTGCCCTCCTCCCTCCATAAGCCTCCCGAGCATGTGCAGCTTCAATATGGCCGTTGCATAGACACAGTTCTGGTTGAAAAGTTGCTCATGAAGAAAACTGTGAAAAGCTCCAGAACCAACAAACAAGGAGAGCCTTAGAGAGGGTATTCACATGTGTAAAGGTATCAATGAGCCTTTCACGGTCGCAAGCTGTTTCTTGTCACATGTATCCTGATTGTCACCTGTAAGAGTGTGGCTGTAAGTTAGTTCCTAGACCAGGAATTTCTGGGCCAGAGAGCATCTTAGTCTGCTGGGGCAGCTAACATGGTGTCATTGCTTGGGAGATTTACAAGTAACAGAAAGTTGTCAAACATGGTTCTGGAAGTTGGAAAATTTAAAATCAAAGTGCCAGCACATCCAGGGAGTAATAAAGGACTCATTCTCTAACATCCAAGATGACACCTTCATACCATATCCTCACATGGTACAAAGGGATGACTAAGTTCCCTCCCACCTCTTTTACAAGGACACTAATTTTACTCACAAGGATGCTGCCTTCTGGACCTAGCCACTCTAGTCACTTTCTGAAGGTGTCACCTCTCACTCTGGCACACCAGGAATTCAGCTTTAACATGAGAATTTTGGAGGGACACCAACATTGAAGCTACAGCAAAGAGTCTGCATATTCTGAACTGTGGCACTCAAGATCACCCTGGGCTAT
>CABHPP010171242.1:14633-36748 GCA_902168425.1 Peromyscus attwateri
AAACAAAGACAATTGGCTGTAGTTGTGGCCACTGGTAGATCCTTAGGTCTCTGTTTCGGTGTCCTAATATATGAGCATCTTCCATTGAGCTTTATACCAATATTCTCCTTGCAGGAGAATTAAATCAAGTCCTTTTTTAAAAACAGCATTTCACGTAGCCCAGGCTGGGTTTCAATTCGCTATGCTGAGGAGGATGACTTTCAATTTCTAATCCTCCTGCCTCTACCTCCCAAGTGCTAAAAATTGCAACCGTGCACCACCACTCCTGGTTTTATGCAGTGCCAGGGGTCGAACCCAGGGCTTTATGCACACTAGGCACTCTACCAACTGAGCTACATCCCCAGTCCCAAATCAAGCATCTTACAGGTGCCCAGTACTCTGTCCACACTGGGGAGAAAGGATGAACACCAAAAGCAAGAGCTGACATTCCATACACGTCCATTCATTCATTCCACAGATATTTATTGATTGCTGCCACAGGCCAGGAGCTGTGCTTACTGCCATGAGGCATCAGAAGCCACGGTCACCATCCAAGGAAAGGGTAGGGACCCTCTCAGAGTCCTTAGTTCTTCTTACACCTTTGCCCATAGGTTTATTTAGCCAAACAAAAAGTGCATGGCAGAACATAAAACTCACATCTTTAAGGGGCTGGAAGAGAATCTTTGGCTGCTCTTGTAGGACCCGGATTCAGTTCTTACTACCCACACAGCAACTCACAACCGCCTGTAACTCCAGTTCCAGGGACAATGACACTCTCTTCTGACCTCTGCAGGTACTAGGCATGCACCCGATGCACATACATGTACATGAGCAAAACATTCGTGCACATACATAATAAAACAGATAAATCCTCTCAAACAAACAACCGCCACTTTAATGCCCAGTTTCCTGGCACTAAGGGCAGTCACACCACCACCACCACCACCATCCATTGCCAGAACCCCTTTTATCATTCCAGACGGCTGCTCTGTGCACAGACAAGTGATCCTTCTGCCTCCACCTCCTGGGTAGCAAGAGCTACAAATGGCGTCACCGCACTCGGCATCTGTTTTGTTTGGTTGGTTCTTTTTGTTTTGTTTTGTTTATAAAGTCTCCTATATCTCAGGCCAGCCTCAAATTCATTGTGCAGCCTGATAATCTTGAACTTTTAATCCTCCTGCCTCCACTTTCTGAGTGCCAGGATCGCATGCGTGTGCCACAATGCCCAGTTGTATGGGGCGCTATGGATGGAACCCAGGGCTTCATGCATGTTAGACAAGCACCCTACCAACTGAGCTATATCCCCATCCCAGTCCCTGCATTTCTCATACCACTCCTAGGATGCTCCTCCACGCCTTTTTTTTTTTTTTTTTTTTTTTAAGTTCAACATTTTTCAAAGGGAGGCGAGCATGTGATTGTCAAAATATTAGCACCATCGAAAGGTATGAGAATTGTCAACAGCATCTCTGTAGCTGCCTCAGCACTTTGAGCCCCAGGGGTGGCCCCTGATTCCCTCTAGTGGAACATTTCACTGCTTTGCCTGGCTGGTGTCCAGGGCCAGTTTCGAATAGAGCAGACTGCTCCCCAGGCTGCCTGCTGTGCCGCTGAAGGCAGCCTGGGCACCAGTCACCACGCCTCACTGGCTAGCTCATGGCAGGTTGCTAGGTCTAACGGGGCGGAGCAGGGTACTGCTTTCTAGGCCTTGCACATCAAGCAATTGTGACTGTCGGGTGGAGGTGTAGAAGGGGTGCTTCCCATGTCCATGCACCAGCAAGAGAGACAGAGGGGTGCCTTGGGCTGATTTTTGCCAGGGTTACCTCATAGCTCCATCAGGCTAGCCCTTAGCTCCATAGTCCACCAGGGCTCAGGCCTGTACTCCTTATAAGCACTTGAGCACCTTTGCCTTTGACTGTTCCTGCTCTTCTGTCTTGGCTTTGGCTGTGGTTGGATATACATAAGAAATTGTAATACGAATTGCTAAATGTTTTTTGTTTGTTTGTTTGCGAGACAGGGTTTCTCTGTGTAGTTTTGGTGTCTGTCCTAGATCTTGCTCTGTAGACCAGGCTGGCCTCGAACTCACAGAGATCCTTCTGGCTCTGCCTCCCGAGTGCTGGGATTAAAGGCATGCACCGCCGCCGCCGCCGCCGCCGCCGCCGCCACCGCCGCCACCACCACCACCACCTGGCACTACATGGTTTTTCAGTAAAAATCTGGACCAGATATTGGGGTAATGCTGAAAGATCAGAGAGACAAAGGAACAAGCCACTGCCACGTCTCACCTCCAGGACTCCTCAGCCTGAAAAGCCTTCAGTTCCTGTCTCCTTATATACCTTTCTCCACCCAGCCATCACTTCCTTCTTAGTGCTGGGATTAAAGGCGTGTGTGCTTCCCAAGCAAAGGCATGAGATCTCAAGTGCTGGGATTAAAGGTGTGTCCCACCACTTCCTGGCTCTGTTTCTCTCCTAGACTGAATCAATCTCATGTAATCCAGGGTGGCTTTGAACTCAGAGATCCAGATGGATCTCTGCCTCCCCAGTGCTAGGTTTAAAGTATGTGCCACCACTGCCGGACATCTATGTTTAATGTGGTGACTTGTTCTGTCCTCTGATCTTCAAGCAAATTTTATTAGGGTACACAATATATCACCACAGTAAAAGGACTCATTCTTTTTGTCTTTTTTTTTTTTTTAAACATTGGTTTATTTTGTGTGTGTTGGGGGTGCACTTGACCTTCTGGTCATCCTGCCTCCACTTCCCATGTGCTGGGATTATAGGCATGCCCTGTGCCTGGGGACATGTGTTCATTTTAGAGAAGGAAGCTGGAGCCCTGGGAGGCCAGGTTGCTGAGGTTCTGGGATGCTGGCGTACTGGATGGGTTGCTGCATGCTGGGATGCTTCAATACTATGATACTGAGATGTGGCACACTAGCTGGATCTGCCCTCACATCCTCACCCTCTCGTTCCTCCTCTTCTTCCTTCACTCACTTTGCCACCAACAACCTCTGAGCATATACTGTTCTATCAGAACTAAAGTCATGATACTGGGGCAGGCTAGGGAGGGGTGCGCCCTTCCCAGGCCATCTCTAGATGCTTCCCTGTGAAATAGGGTCTAGCCTGGACAGGTCAGTGCATGGTCAAACCCAGCTCATCCGAAACAGGTAACTTCAGTATTTCTTTTCTTCATCCTGATTGACCAGTGGATTGGCAGAGTCCCAGGACCCACCCCTTATCTCTACTCTCTAGGGATTCAGGGACAGTTCTCACAGAAGCCTACTTCCGTTTGGGCCACACAGAGGGATCAGCCTTCTGGCCTCCGTAAGTGGACTCACAACTTTCTCACAGTGGCCAATCCTTCCTCTTGGCCTGCGGGGGGGGGGGGGGGGGGCCCCCTTTCTTCTACTTGGAAAAGCTGTGCATACAGGCATGTAACAGCTGAGACTGTCTCTGCCGTGCTCTGGGTCCCAGAGAGAGGGGAGTGGAGTCTTGGCGCCGGATGCAATGTCTGTCAAAGCACAGCCCCTCATCAGAGCTTCCCTCTCAGCCTCCTTGCTGGGACCCCTCCCGAAGGACGGCCGGAGGCAGGGCTGGACTGCAACCCGTCAGGGGTCTCAGTGGAAGAGCCTGGCTGGAGGCCATCCAGTGAGGAACCAGTTCTCCAGTGGGGCGGTTTGCCAAGTCATGGGAGACGCCTGAGCGGAAAGACCCCTGAGGAGAGAGAAGCTGGTGCCCTGCTTGGCAAGGCTCGCCCACCTCAGTTGTCTCCCTCCCTTTCTGAACCACCAGTTGCCACGGGGGCTTTCCCACCCTTCCCCTCATAAACACACAGCTGTTAGAGTCCTGAGCCGAAAGTCCCCAAGAAATGAGGATGCAAGACTGAAGCATGACGTTTTGCCCTTGGTCCCACCTACCCCGCATCCTAGCACATGCCTACTCACTGCACATGCCCAGTGTGTTCTCTCCCACACGGTTCACTCATGTATGGGACTAGAGAGCATTCTTCTTTCCACTGGTACTGTCTGTCAACATAGAATGTCTAAGCATCTTACGCTGGGCTAAGCATTGTTGGATGGGCATCCATCCATCCATCCATTCATCAGTCCATCCATCCATCCATCCATCCATCCATCCATCCATCCATTCATCCATCCATCTATCCATCCATCCATTCATCAATCCATCCATCCATCCATCCATCCATCCATCCATTTATTCATGCACCCACTCCCCCACCCCACCCCCGAGCGACCTCCACCAGGGTGAAACTGGGATCTTGACTACACTTCAGAAAAATAATTTCAGGACAAGTCTGTGTGGAACAGAACAAGGTTTATTATGGAGATGTGAAAAAACATGTGAGTGCCCACATTAAATCTAAGCATGGGTGGTCAGAAAGAGATGGGTTCAGTGCCTTATCAATAATTAGTGTGACTTCACGGCTTTATGCTATAGTGTCCAAAAGATGGATTTTTCTTTTCTTTCTCTTTGTCTTTCTCTTCTTCTTCTCCTCCTCCTTCTTCCTCTTTTTCCTCTTCCCTCCTCCTCCTCCTCCTTCTTCTGACTTTTCAAGACAGGGTTTCTCTGTGTAGCCCTGGCTGTCCTGGAACTCACTCTGTAGCTCAGTCTAGCCTCAAACTCAGAGATCCACTTGCCTCTGCCTCCCAAGTGCTGGGATTAAAGGCATGCGCTGCCATGCCTGGCAGGCTTTTTTTTTTTTAATTTTAAACAATTTTCATTTGTAAATGAAATGTAATTGTAAGATGTAACTGAGGTGCATTGCTCGGGTCTGTGGTGGACAGAAGTGCGGATAAAGTTGCAAAGGTCTTCAGCCCTGCGTTTCTAATCAAGTGTGGCTCGTTTGTTGTTTAAAACACCTCCTGTGAGATATCTTAGAAAAATGAGTCTTGAGCCTGTAGCAATCTTTACTGATTCTGTCAGCAGCGTGAATGAGAACCCTAAACTAGATCCCGTGGAGGAGGGGCTTCTTCCCAGTCCCACACTGCCTTGGCATTCCCGGCTCACCTGGAACACAAAGGCATTGGAGACACGCCAGTGGAAAGAGAATGTTTGCATCCAGGAAAGAAAGAAAGCATACGAAAAAAGGGAGAGTGATGGAGGGGAGCAGGTAAAGACTTGGAGGAGCAGGATCGTTGCAGCGAGCCCTGGATGCTAAGTCAGCCGAGAAGGAATAGGGTTTTTTGCTTCTCTGGGCCATATTGGAGGAAGAAGAATGGTCTTGCGGCACACATTAAGATGGCTCAGAGGTTAAGAGTACCGACTGCTCTTCCAGAGGTCCTGAGTTCAATTCCCAGCAACCACATTGGTGGCTTACAACCATCTATAATGAGATCTGGTGCCCTCTTCTGGCTACTATACATAACAAATAAATATTTAAAAAAAAAAAAAAAGAACAAACACCATTGAAGAGACCATATATGATGCACCCCCAGGTGGGGAGTAGCGGGAAGGGCTGGGGCCAAATGGTGCCCACAGAGGCTGGGAGTGAGATGCGGCTCCCATCCTCAGGGCCTCGGAGGGCTAGTGTTCTGCCCCGAGTTGCGCATGAAGCGTTTTCAGGAGCTAGAGTTACCCCGAGTACTGGGCTGGGTGTCTGAGAGGCTCCCCACTTCACAGCTGCGTCCACCCAGGTGTGTCCAGGTGCTCGTAGGCGCCCCCGTGTGTTGGAGGCGGGCAGAGTTTGAGAGAGGAGTGTGGACCGGAAATGAACTGGAAGACAGAGCCGTACTCACGGTCCAGAAGAGAGGAGCGAGATGCTGGAATGGGGGCTGCCTAAGGAGAGAGTAAAGAGTGAAGGAAGAGAGCACCCAGGCCATCCCAGAGGACGCTTCAACAGAGAATGGCCAGAGGGCAGGAGGGGAAGAAAGACGGACTGGAGGGAGGGGCAGGCAGCACGGCCCCCAGGATGAAACGCAGCAAGGGCCACCCTCTCACTGGAGGTGACTGAGGATGCTCCCAGGGTGTTATTTAAGGGGGGAAAAGAACATTGCAGAAGGAGAGGGCTGAAAGTCAATGGCCAGGAGAAGGTATGAGGCAGGAGGATGATGCTCTTGAGAACTGTGTGGCTGACTGGCATGAGTGGTGAATGAGAATGTGTCCCAGCCGATACCCACTGCCATCTCCCACGCGGCAAGGCTGGGTTCTGCTCCCTCAGGAGACTCCCAACATTGCTAGGGCCTGGTGCACAATGGCCCTCACCAAATGGAAGCTGCTGTGGAGGAACTCGGCACTCCAGCTCTTACTGTTCCTGTCTGTACCCAGCAGGCAGAGAGCTGGTCCATCTGGGTAGAGGATGCTGTCCCTTCATCAGCTGTGCCCAGGCAGAGCTGGGCTGGGCATGGGATCCTGGCATCTTTCACCACTGTCCCTGACACACGGGAGGGATGGCGTGTAGCGGCACCTTGGCAGGGAGATGTGAGTTGAGAGCCATGGAGTAAGAGATGCTGAGAAGGCCAACAAGAGAGGAGACAACAGAGACTTCCAGCCTCGTAAGGGACACAGGACCCAAATGTGCTTATCAACGCCAGAAGGGAGGTGGTATAACATGTCCTCCATTTTACAACCCTCTTCTTACACGGGGCATCCTGCAGGGCAAGCTCTGTCCGGGTCTTTGCTGAGTGAGTCCTAGTCTGGGCTCGCTTTCTCCCCCTCATGACCCTGTGAACTCCTGGCTTTGGGGTCCTCTCAACTAACCCCCAAATCCTACATCCTTCCCTCTCCTGGCCAGTCACCTGGCCCTTGGGCTTTCGAGGCTACACAGGGGACAGCCTGCCAGGGGTGGGCGAAGGAACCGCCAGCCTGTTCATTTCTGCTCATGTGGGCCTTCCTTCTTCCTGGCAGTGCCAGAAAGCTCCTAGCAACACTGCATTGCCGTGAGGGTGAGGAGGTTGGGTCAGCAACTCCAAAGTAGAAAAGGCCACTGGAAAGGGGGGAAAGATAGGGCGAGACGCTTGTCCTCAGAACCACCCAACTCCTAAACCTGACTGCATTTCTGCTTGTGCCTGGGATCGAACCTGGGGCTCCAACATGCCAGACTCACTTTGTCACTGGGCTTCATTCCTTGTCCTCTTTTTACTTTTTGTTTTTTTGAGTCCTGGTCTTACCAAGTTGCCCGGACAGGCCTTGAACATGCAATCCGCTTGCCCCCACCAGCTGAGTAGCTGGGATTACAGATTTACGGACCCACAAATCTTGCCAAAGGTACTAGACCCCAGAGAGAGAGAGGGGACAGCTGGGTCATGTCCCCTGCTCATGCCCTTTATAATGAACCCTTACCATAGTACTCTGCCACCGGGCCACAATCCTCAACTCCTTCTGACCTCTTTGTGCAGCCCAGAGACTCTCGGAAACACAAGACCTACAGGCTATCCCAGCACAGCGTCCTGTGTGTCTTGTAGCTGAAGATAACCTTGAACTTCCGATCCTCCTGCCTCCAGCTCCTGAATGCTGGGATTACAGGTTATGGGCCACCACTTCTGGTTTTACACAGGGCTAGGGATCGAACCCAGGCCTTTGTGCGCGTTAGGTCAGCGCTTTCCCAACTGAGCCACAGTCCTGTCTTACGCTTTGGCATGGCAGGTAGCCCAGCAGGTTAGTTTACACGAGTATCACCACAGCATGTGCCGCCGGCAGCCGTGACTGTCATTCACTGGTCAGGACTCTGCAGCTCCACAGCTCCGTGATATCTGTGGGGACCGGTGGCTTAAGCTCTCCTTTGTCTAGATGGCTCCTGTGATGCTTGACTGTGCATGCCTTTAGCCCGTGTGGTCAACAGAGAAACTCGGGGAAATGGGGTAGACAAAAGGGTCTGTCATTCCTTCGTTCATTCAGGTCTCATTATGTAGTTGGCTAGCCCAGCAGAACTCTGTAGCTCAAACGAGCATTGAATTTAAAAATAAAAATAAAATAAAATAAAATAAAATAAAAGATGTTCCTTCCTCAGCTTCCTAGGTGCTGGGATTACAGGTCTGTATTATCACATCTTGGCTCCTTGTTAGCATGTTGGGTGTTTTACTGCTGGTTTGATTGTTTTTAAGGGAAAGCAAGCGAAGTTTATTGGATAGTGTAACAGCTGCTGGAAGCTGTGGGGTTTTTTGTTTGTTTTTTTTGGGGAGGGGGGTTGTTGTTGTTGTTGTTTTGTTTACCAGGGGACTTTTTAAGATTTATTTTATGTGTGAGTGTTCTGCCTGACTGTCTGTCTGTGCGCCATATACATGCTGTGGCCATGGAGGCAAAGAGGACATCACATCCCTTGGAACTGGAGTTATAGATGGCTGTGAACTGCCATAGGGGTGCTGGGAATCGAACCTGGGTCCTCTGCAAGAGCATCGAGTGTTCTTCATCATTGAGCCAGCTCTCCAGCCCCTAATTTTTGGTGTTTGTTTTGAGGCAGAATCAAAAGGCTAGTCTCAAATGCACTGTGTAGCTGAAGCAGGCCTCGAACTCCTGATCTTCCCGCCTTCCCTCCAGAGTGCTGGCCTCTGACCTTTAAATGACCTATTAAAGAAACCCCAACCAGGTGTGGGGGTACACCTGCAATCCCAGCTCTTAGGAGGTTGGGGCAGATGGATAAAGAGGTGCAGACCAGCCTGGACTACATAGAGAGATCCTGTCTCAAAAGAGAGGTGAGATCACCCCAAGTCTGGTTCTGAGAGTGGCCCTGGGGTCTCTCCTCAAAAGTTGGTGGGAAGACATCTCTGTTCCCTGTTTACAGACAAGGATGCCCTGAGTGCCTGTCTCTCCGCAGGATGAGGGTGTCCCCCACCTGAAGAGGACGAGTTGGGTCCCAAGCCATGCCCCTGAGCTGAGTGCCTGCAGCCAGCCTGAGGAGCCCCCATGGCACCGCCTCTCCCCATGGAGAAAGGATTCACTTTGCCCCAGGACTTTGTACACAGCCTGAAGATTCGGGGCAAATACGCCCTGTTCCTGGCATTTGTGGTCATAGTTTTTGTCTTCATTGAAAAGGAAAATAAAATCATATCCAGGTAAGGAACTCCACCACGGGTCTCCTTTATCAAGGTGAGAGGTGACATTAGAGTTTTCAGGAGATCAAGAAGTACGTCCCTTCTACAAGTGGTCACCTCCTGTGTCTTAGGCTGACGTCATGTGTACAGTAGTGAGACTTGGCAGCCCAGACTGGCACCTCCCCCATTCCCATATGATCCCTTCTCAGCTGCAAGAGCTTAGGCTGCAAGAGCTTAGGCGAAAGACTTCACTTTGGCGAGGTGGTTCTCCATAATCTGTGACTGGCGGTGCCACCTTGTGGAGAGAGTAATGCAAAAAGGTAACCACATTTTGCCCGTGGCCTGCCACATAGCCACTGTTTGGTCTTTGCTATTATGACCAAGTGGTGTTGTTGTTTTGCTTTGTTTTGTTTTGTTTTGTTTTGTTTTGTTTTGTTTGAGACAGAGTTTCTCTGTGTAGTTTTTGGTGCCTGTCCTGGAACTCACTCTGTAGACCAGGCTGGCCTCGAACTCACAGAGATCCGCCTGGCTCTGCCTCCCAAGTGCTGGGATTAAAGGTGTGTGCCACCACCGCCCGGCCGACCAAGTATTTTTTTATTCTAGCACCATGGCTCCCTTTAGCAACATATCCCCTCCTCAAGTCTTGATGTCGGGAGTGAAGGTGAGCCCATGAGAAGCGGGTCTTGGCTATGGCCACTCGGGTGGGTAGTACCAACATGGGCAACTGCCCAGATGGTGTATCATTCAGCTCCAGGGGAGTGACCCTCAACAGGCTACATACTCCTTGACTTGGTAGTGCATTGCTGTGTGAGATGGACCTGCTAGACACAGAACCATTTCTTAGTCCTGACCTCCCGGATTCAAAGCCCTGCCTGACAGCCTTGACCAAGGAGGGTAGGTTGAGGACTGGAGATACATCAGCTCGTGCCTGTTACATACCTTGTAACTCTCATGAAAACTGCTACTGACTTGTACCAGACAAGCCAGACTCGTCAGAGGGCAAAGTGAGTTCTTCAGTGAAAGTGGGCCCTTGTGTAGCCATCATGAACCGCTTTTTACTTTCCACTGAGTCACTCCTGGGTTTATGCCAAAGAAACCACACTCAGTCCTTAGCCTCTGGGCCTGCTCAGGAGAGACCCAGATAAGGCTATTTAGACTACTAGTACAGGGGCTGGCCTCCCAAATCAGTCACAGACCTTGTCCCTTTACCCCCTACTCAGGGTCTCGGACAAGCTGAAGCAGATCCCTCAGTTTGTGGCAGATGCCAACAGCACCGACCCAGCCTTGCTCTTATCAGAAAATGCATCTCTCTTGTCCCTGAGCGAGTTGGATTCCGCCTTCTCCGAGCTGCAGAGCCGCCTGCGCAACCTCAGCCTGCAGCTGGGCGTGGAGCCAGTGATGGAGGCCCAGGGGCGGGAGGCTGCAGCGGAGAAGCCCTCCCAGCAGGCTGGAGCAGGGCACCGGCGCCACGTGCTCCTCATGGCCACCACCCGCACGGGCTCCTCGTTCGTGGGCGAGTTCTTCAACCAGCAGGGCAATATCTTCTACCTCTTTGAGCCGCTGTGGCACATCGAGCGGACCGTGTTCTTCCAGCAGGGGGGCGCCAGCGCCGCGGGCTCAGCGCTGGTCTACCGGGATGTCCTCAAGCAGTTGTTGCTGTGTGACCTGTATGTGCTGGAGCCCTTCATCAGCCCGCCGCCCGAGGACCACTTGACTCAGTTCCTGTTCCGCCGGGGATCCAGCCGCTCGCTCTGCGAGGATCCAGTGTGCACGCCCTTCGTCAAGAAGGTCTTCGAGAAGTACCACTGCAGGAACCGTCGCTGCGGGCCACTCAATGTGACCTTGGCGGCAGAGGCCTGCCGGCGTAAGGACCACATGGCCCTCAAGGCCGTGCGCATCCGGCAGCTGGAGTTCCTGCAGCCGCTGGCCGAGGACCCGAGGCTGGACTTGCGAGTCATCCAGCTTGTGCGCGACCCTCGGGCCGTGCTGGCCTCACGCATAGTGGCCTTCGCGGGCAAGTACGAGAGCTGGAAGAAGTGGCTGGCGGAGGGGCAGGACCGGCTGAGCGAGGATGAAGTGCAGCGGTTGCGGGGCAACTGTGAGAGCATCCGCCTGTCTGCAGAGCTGGGCTTGCAGCAGCCCGCCTGGCTGCGTGGTCGCTACATGCTGGTTCGCTACGAGGACGTGGCGCGCAGGCCTCTGCAAAAGGCCAGAGAGATGTACAGCTTCGCGGGCATCCCCCTGACTCCACAGGTGGAGGACTGGATCCAGAAGAACACACAAGCGGCCCGCGACAGCAGCGACGTCTATTCCACCCAGAAGAACTCCTCGGAGCAGTTCGAGAAGTGGCGCTTCAGCATGCCCTTCAAGCTGGCACAGGTGGTGCAGGCTGCCTGCGGCCCGGCCATGCGCCTCTTCGGCTACAAGCTGGCCAGGGATGCCGCCTCGCTCACCAACCGCTCCATCAGCCTGCTGGAGGAGCGGGGCACCTTCTGGGTCACGTAGTGGGGGATGCGCGGGGACCCTGGGAATCCCTTCTCGTGAAATGCTGGCCCTGCTTCCCTCACACCCAGCCTGGCAGTGAGACACAGCCCTGGCAGAGAGTCAAAATGGGGAGCGGTGATGGGAACATAGGCCCTGGCTGTAGCTGTAGGCCTCCGGCCAGGTAGTTTCCCCAGCACAGCCACAGCTAGGGCCTTGGGGGCTCCTCTGAGAACAGCAGTACCCCGTCTCCTTGGTGGTACTGGTCATTCCCACACACCTTATGACCTACAGTGTCCCAAGCGGGCCCAGGCAGGTTCTTGTGTATGGATGGGCACACTTCCCGGGCTCTGTCTCACACTGTCACAGAAACATACATGGAACACACAAAGGCCTGTAGGCTGTGTGGGCCAGAGTCCAAATATTTAACAACCAGAAGGGCGTAGGCCCTCTCCAGTCACTCAGATCTCCTACTATATTGAGTGTTAACCTTTTCCTCTCTGAGTCAGAAGAGCCTGGGATCTGACTGGGTCCTTGGCAGGAGGAGGGCAGCCTGGGATGAGGAAGGGGACATTTGAAAGCTCCTGCGGGGACAACAGCTGTTTACCAACTGATACAAAATGGTCTGATTAGCCTTTCTGGTTCCTCATGGATATCAGCTGGGGTAGAACAAGACACAGAGAGTGCACATAGAGACCATGGCAAGGTGTGGCTCAGTGGTAAAGCCCTTGCAAAGCTCTCGTGCACAAGGCCCTGGGTTTGATCCCAGCACTACAAAAATAAGGAAAAATAAGACATACATGTGTGTACAGCATTGAGAGAGACAGAAAAGCATCTTAAACTCTCTCTCTCACACACACACTCTCTCTCACACACACTCATACATACACACTCACACATTATACATACACACACTCTCACACACACATTCACACACAGTCATACACACACACACACACACACACACACACACACACACTGATATAGAAAAGCTTCCCCATTGTTTTTGCTCATAGTGGCTTTTTTATTGTTTGGTTTTGGGGTTTTTTCTGTACCACATATCTAAACAGGAGCCCTAAATTACCTTTTTAGGGTCACGTGGTGAGAGAGCCTATGTAAGGACAAGGACACTTTGCCCAGAGCTGGAAGGGAATGATGGGTCTGTGAACCACCGCTAAGCATCTGGGGTTGCCATGGCTACCTCCACATCCATCCACACGCCACAGCTGGGAGGCAGAACATTTAGAGATGGCATGGCCTACCTTCACATGACTGCAGTCCAAAGACCCCCATCCTGCTCACTCCTTGAAGGCTGCCTGAGGCCTAACCAGCAGGCCCCAGCTTCCATCGCTGAAAGCAAAAGACAGCTTATAGGCCCACTGTTTCCAGCCAGGCCTCATCTAGAGCCAGCCACAGTTCAGAGTGCTCTGCAGGGGAAAGTCACGCCAGGACTCAGCTTCCTTGAGCAGCCTGCCATTTCCCTCCTAGGTGCCCGAGGTCAGCCCTCGGGTTGCCATGGTTACAGCTAGTGTCTGAAAGGAATGTCTACTTTAGGGCTCTGGGAAGAGGCATGCTCATCTGGAGATAGGTGGGTATTTTATTTGGGTTTTCTAAGTTATTTATGGCTTAGTGCTGTTTTTGTTTTATGGCTATTTGGAGCTTTGTTTCTGTAGGAGAGCTATTCAGTGCTGATTGGGGCTGATACCGGCAGGGAGCCCTTGGCTCCTGGTGAAAGGGTAGACCAGAAGGAGGGGACCTCCCCTAGGAGAACCAGAGTCATTCGAAGCCCCCCAGGGACCTAAACGCTTTTCTGTGTGAACTCCATGTGGAATGACTCTCAGAAGCCACCATGGGCCCTAGGTCTGTAGCCCAGATTCTACAGTGTTTGTCTCTTATGTATGAAACCCTGGTTTAAGTTCCTTGCACATAAGCTCAACACGATGGCACATGCGTGTAATCCCAGCACTCAGGAAATAGAGGTTGGAGACCAAAAGTTCAAGGTGCAGCTACATATGGACTCAGAGGTCAGACTCTACAAGGAAAATATTTAGAGCCCCAGTCTAGTGTCTGAGTGTCCAGAGCAGCCTGCACTCCTGCTCCAGAACAGGTTGTCTGAAAATCCCTTGTAAGCCCCACCATGTGGCTGAGGAAAGGAAGGCGCGTGCAGAGCTCTCTTGACTGAGCAGTTAGGTTCCCCAGGGCAGAAGCTCTTCCCTCCCTGTGCAAGCCGAGGTATAGACCCCAGGCTAGCCTTGGAACTTCTGCAGTGGGGGTTGGTTGCCACACTGATTTTCCTGGACAATGGCTACATCTGGCATGTCAGGGCCCAGGACTGAGCTGGTGATAGAGTACGACAGACACTGGGTGTGTAGCATGGAAGCAGGCAGGCACTGATGTGGGGAAGGGACAGTGGCAGGACACTCCCCATATTTGGGGTTATCTGCCTGCTCAGCTGCTGGGTCCCAAGCATAGGAGAACTCCAGAGTCAATCCTCTGCTCTAGATTCTGACAACCTGAGAACAGGTATGTAGAAGACTGGCTCCTACTTGGGGTCCAAGGGACACCAGCTCTTGGTACTTGATGGGGACAGGATGTTGTGGGCAGGCTCAGGGGTGCTGATATCTTCTCTCCATGCCCCCCATGCAGGCCACGTTCCCTTCTCTGCACCACATGTGAGGTGGGAGGGGCTGAGCTGGGAGTTTCCTTCTCTCTCCATGTCTCAGGGGCCAAGGCCTCCGCGTCTCAGCTCTCTGAGGACAGACCCCTACAACGGGCCTTTGGGACTTCTCAGGACGTTGACAATGTTGTGTGCACTGCAAGTTGACTTTATCTTGTGGAAGGAAGAAACGGGACCCCACACTGCACCCTCATCAAGAAGTACAAATAATAGTGGCATTAATAATAGGAACGATTCTCATGCCACACACACATCAGGACACCTGAGGACCACGCAGAAGATGGGACAGGACCAGCTCATGGAAGCCCAGGATGCTAAAGAGATTCTGTGGGCCTAGTATCGATCAGAAGTACAATATGAGGGCTCTCTGCTGTATCGCCTTTGCTCAGGTAGCAACAGGACAACTCAGGCGGGTGGATGGGTGGGTGGACATAGCCTTGAAACTTCCCCTGAGGCCCAGGCATCCAGGACAAACCCTCGGGTTTGGAGAGGGACAGTGTCGGGGAAAACTACCGGGCATCTTTTCCGGTGATGAGCTAGAATTGTGCTTAGGGGCCTTAGCATAGGGCTAGATGGAGAAGATGGCCCTGCTGGTGGGATGGACAACTGCTGATCCAGCTCCAAAGATCCAAGGGCACCCAGCCGGTCTATCACAGTCACTCTTTTCCTATCATTCCCATGGTGGAAAATGCACCCACTGACATTCATCGGTTCTCTAGCTGTAAGGGGGTAGGAAGAGTTAGGAGCAGCAGATGGTTTGGTCCCATGCCCCCAAATCCCTCTGTCCTCTTCCACACTGGAGCCTGTTTCAGTTGACCATGGGCTTGTCCCTTGAGAGGTCCTGGACTTTGCAGGACAGGAGCATCCCCCAAGGCAGTCTCTTATTAGTCCCACCACAAAGGCAGAGGGATGGTTCTGAGACAGGGAGAGAAAGGGCTAGGGACCAGACCTCCAAGAAGCCAAATGGGTCCTCCCAACCTGACACATGGGAAGAAAGGGAACCTCACTAAAATCGGGGCCTGGGGCTGGTGTTTGTGAAGATCCTGTGGTGTGGCTCAACTAGACGGCCAGAAGGAGGTAAGTTTCCGGAGCGTAACCACATCCCCTCCTGACTCCAAACATTCTCTGAAACAGTGGACCCATCCATGTTTTACCTCAAAAGTATGAAGCAGAGCATATAACATATTCCAGTGTCTTAAGAGCGTCAAGATCCTTTGACCTATGTCCTTGTGGGGACACAGGGACGGACTCCTTATGTATTCCTAAAGACAGAGATATGGTGCTATTTCACGGCCTTGCTCATGCTGTGGACCAGCTTCTTACTAAGCAAACAGTACGTCCGTGTCACCAAATTCCACTCTATTTGGGCTTGAACTTTGCCTCTGTGAAGTCTCCTGGATATTCTATCTAATTCCTGTGTCTCACCACCATTCTCCACTTCCTGGTGGGTCCTACGAAGGCTGCCTTTTGTGCCAGTGTACCTGGACGCAGTGTCCTGTCCCATGACGACATTGTACAGGACATCTCCTTCCCAGTCTGAATGGTCACGGCATATACATGTGTGCTCAGGAGAACATGCATGTGTGTGTATGAAGGGGGTACATTCTGTTCTGCCTCCAGTGAGGCCACACACAGTCACAGCCTCTCTCTGTTCATTGACCCAGATGTTCTCATTGTGGCCACAGAGAACCCTCCGATGCCCCATTCTGTCACTCTGAGAGCCGACAACCCTGTGTGCAGAGTCTGCATCATGGACTAGAATGTGAAACTCTCCTCCTGGTGGCCTGCCTGACTTATTTAATTAAAAACGAACATGCAGTGAATTCCGTAGCGATTCTTGCCTTTTGTTCTCAGCGGTAATTGAGTCATAAAAATGAACAGAAGAAAAACCATTCACAGCAGTGAGAAAGCTGTGGCTTACGTCATGAAGCTTCCCCGACCACTCCCAAGGGCCAGGGGACCAAGAGGGGTATGGGTAAACATAGGTGTCAGGGCCTGAAGAATGTTATTTATGGTCCCAGGATGGTGGGTCTGCTTGGCAGCGCCAGATGAAATCATGGCATCCGAGACACTCAGATATTATGGGGCGGGGACAGGAGCATTGACCCACTATCAGAGGACCTGGTGACAAGGCCCAGCTTTGTCACAGTCTGACCTTGGACAAGTCACTTCTCTTATCTGGGTTCACTTTCATTTAGGGATGAAATATGTAACTGCCCACAAACGTTGTCACCAAACGCTTTGTTAGGGATTTAAAAGTCAGTGAAAGGATTGATTAGCCCTTTTAACATGCCAAGAGACTACTTGAGGCTTCATTCTGCCTTCAACAAAACTTCAACAACCCTGCGAGAAGATGGCTAAAAGCCCTTTCATCTGAGGAATGTAATGGAGTCCCTTCAAGTTGCAGCTGAGTGTCTCTGCCATAATGACCTTGGTGTGACTTAGATGTCAGCCCTATGTAAGTCGGTTTTCTGTTACTAGAACACACACCTAAGGTAGCTTATGAAGTGACTACTTTGTAAGGTTTGTTTTGGTTCATAAGTTTGGGACATTTTAGTCTATGGGCCAAACCATTACGTCATGGTCAGAACACGAAAATAAAAGAAGAGGCTGGGACCCACTGTCCCCTTCAAGTGCACTCTCAATGACCTAAAGACCTCCCACTGGGCCCCACCTCTTAAAGGTCCCACCTCTTCCCAGTCCCACATTCCAAGTAATGACTAACTCCTGGGCATCCGAGGGCATTCTGGACGCAGAGACTGGCAAGCCCTCTTGCCTCCTGAGATGCTCCTGGATGAAACAGATGTTTCCCCAGGGAGAAGGGGAAGTTCATGTTGGGACACAGGAAGAGCAACCTGGGGGAGTTTGGGGGTCTAGGAACTTGGGGGCAGCTGTGGAGAGGTGAAAGAGAGCTGAGCCCCAGGACAGTGGCTCCAGAAGAGTGACGATGGTGAGGTACAACATGAACGGACGGGACCTCCCTGCCTCCCAAAACTCAGTCTCCTGTCTCCATATTTTCCCCAGTCCAGACCTTGGCAAATTAAACCATTTCCATCCGAGCCTTCAATGTTCCAGCCTGCACAATCACACCCAAAACTGAAGATTCCCCCTCCAAGATGGCTATCACTGGCCCATCTGCTCTGGGAACGGGATACAGTCAACTTAACCCCCGGGCTGGGCTTCCTGCCACAAATGATCCCTACAGAAACAAATTGGCTTAATCACAGTAACGGGGTCTGGACCCCCCCCCCCCCCCCCCCCCCCCTCAGCCACCAGCATGGCCAGAAGCCTCTTTCTGCACCTCCCCCCCCTACTCTCCTTCACCCCATTCACCACTCCTAACTCTTTTTGCCCTACATCACAACCCATCAACACCGGGAGGACTTGGGTACCATGAGTTCCTGAGATAGTTACCTACAAACATTGAGGAAGCAACTGGGACCTGTCTAGCCTGGAGCCTGCAACAGTGTGTACATTTAGAGTAGATGTATCCCAGCTGCTCTTGAGAAATGACTGTATGTATTAGTTTATCTAAGGTGTTGAGAAAGGCTTGGCTCCTTTGATCAACATTACGATTCCTCCACCGAATTATGCCTGCTCACACTGACCCTTTTCAACTTTTTGAGGTGGCATCTCACATAGGCCAGGCTGGCTCTGCATTTGTTGTATAGTTATAGAAGATGACCTTGAACTTCTGATCCTTCTGTCTCTACCTCTGAGTGCTGGGATTACAGGCATGTGCTACCATGCCTAGTTTATGTGATGCTGGGATCTATAAGATGAGCTACAGCCCCCAGAGAGAGACTGAGACTCACTATGTATCCCAGGCTGGTTTGGAACTCACTGTAGACCAAGCTGGCCTTGAACTCACAGAGATCTGCTTGCTTCTGCCTCTTCAGCGTTGGGATTAAATGTATTCATCACCATGTCTGGCCCTTTATTCTACCTTAAAGAACCATTTTTAAGGGTGAAATCTTCATATGATTTTTCTTCTCAGTGGTTAAGAGCTCTTGCTGCTCTTGCAGAGGACCTGGGTTTGGCCCTCCCTCCCTGCCGGCACCCAATGTCAGGTGGCTCCCAACTTCCTGTAACTCTAGTTCCAGAGGATCCAGTGCCCTCTTCTGGCCCCTGAAGGCATCTTCACTCCTGTGGTGTACATACAATAAGCAGGCATGGACATACACATAAATAAATTTAAAAACTACTTTAAGAGCCTGGCATTCTCTAGAACAGTCTGCAGCCTCCACAGAGAGAAGCATTAGGTCTCAGAGACACAGAGGCAGACATAAAGATGGTGGTGGGGACGTGGCTGGGGAGAAAACCCCAGGGTCATGTTCAAGGGCCTCACTGTAGCTGAAGTTTCTCTGGTTCTGCCTGGGCCCTGCAGTCCCGTGGCCTGCTTATAAAATAATCACACAGAGGCTTAATATTACTTATAACTGCTTGACCATGGCTCAAGTTTTTGCTAGCTAGCACTATATCTTAAATTAGCCCATAACTATTAATCTATGTATCGCCACATGTTCTGTGGCTTTACCTGTGTGCCATTACATGCTGCTCCCTGGACGGTGGGCTGATGTCTCCTGACTCAGCCTTCCTCTTCCCAGAATCCTTCTTAGTCTGCTTATCCCGCCTATACTTCCTGCCTGGCCAATCAGCGTTTTATTAAACCAGTGTACAAAGGCATTATCCCACAGCACCTCACCATCCTTGTGCCTCATCAGAGCCCCAGACAAGGAATGGAGGGAAGGCCGAGAGACGGGAGCAGCCGTGAAACACTGTAGGTCAGAGTTCATGACACCAACACCCCTGCCACATAAAATCTCCAGGCACCAAAAACCCCTGGTCCTTGGCTTGTGAATTCCTGTGTGTGTGAAGCAGTACAGAGCATGGGGACTCAGGAGTAGGCTGGGCATAAACATGTCAGGGTGCTATTTCAGAGAAACTGTTGTCTGAGATAGCCCTTAAAGGAGCCCTCACTGAAACAGCTGAGCAGGTTACTAACAGTGAGCACGTTCTCAGGAGCCGGGCTATCACCACCTACTCCTTTGCTGACCTTGGCTTTACAACATAGTCTAAGAACAATCATAAAGCCTCAGCAGAAGAGGCCTCGGGAAGGGAGAAAGAAGTGGGGGGGGGAGGGTACAGGAGAATGACAACAGGGATGGAGGGGTTCAGGCTGAAAAGAACACCCCCCCCCCCAGGACAGCCCCAGCCTTTCAAGAGCACTCATGCGAGTGTGTGCGTGCGCACACATGTGCTCACACACGTGCAAATGTGCATACAAACACATTCACACACATCACACACACACACACACACACACACACACACACACACACACACACACGGGGTGGGGAAAGGCCTGAATGCCTGCCCTGCAGGTAGTTACTGAAAACCACGACTGGGCTGTAACACAGAGCCCGAATGTCCACTGACTGCCACCCCCAGAGCTAATGTGTGAGGAGGGGAGGGGCACAGTTCTTCTTCCTCTGGGACATGTCCATCGACTCCATGTCTACTTCAACTTTTTAAAACGCTCTCTTTCTCTTGACTGGGTGTTGATCTGAAGCAGTATCCCTTCCAGAGAAAAGTGCCGTCTGTCTCTGTGTCTGTGTAGAGTGGGAAGATGCTACATTGAATTGGCTTGTTCAGAGCATCTCCCCCTGGACAGCCCTCTCCCTGCCCTGGAGACCTGCTAGGAAGGCACCTCCACCCTGGGTCTAAAGCCCACAGCTTCCGTTATGTTGGGAAATGGAGGGACAGTTGAGATGACATACGTCAGGACTTGCCCATGGAGGCAGGAAGCCCAGACTGCACCTGACATCTCATTTCTCCTCAGTGTCCGCTCTGTGACTGGCCAGTCAGAGCAGTGGGTGAATGAATGAGTAAAAGAATGAATGAATGAATGTGGTGGAGACCAAGAGGCACTTGGGAGAACTTCCTGTGTCTTTCTTTCATCGTGATAAAAATGCGTGCCATATGAGATTTACTTGTCATGATATCCATGCCATTCATAATGGACCATTCTCAACATTGGTTCTAGAACATTGTTGTCATCCTTAAAGGAGGTCCCCATTTCCTTGGAGGTCCCCATTTCCTCGGAACCAAAGCAGGAAGCAGCAGGTACTCACAAATCCTGACTGGGAGCCTGCTGAATGCAGAACCCACACCAGCCTCAGGGACACGGGGAGAAGGCACAGCCCCGGCCCTTGAGTTCCCAGTGTGTCCATAGGAACAGAGGTCCCGTTTCAGATTACCCAATGCAGGAAATCCACCAATATCAATAGGATCTTCATTTATAATCATCTACACAAATAAGGTCCCAAACAGGGAAGAGCAAAACTCACTGTCCAAGTCTCTATCAGTCCCTCTCTAGTATACGTGACAGGCTGTCCAGTGTGAAGTGGGTGGCTTCAGGGGCAGCTCACCCACTCTGTCCTGCTCTCCACACTGCACCACTCAGATCTGCCTGTGGTAGTGGCTCCTGAGGGCGCCTTATCAGTCATTCCAATGGGTTCAAGAAGGTCACTGTTGTGCTTTATCTCAGGCACAGAAGCAGGGGGAGCTGCTGCACAGCCGGGGGGGGGGGGGGGCACATGTGACCTCTTAGAGGGCAAATGGAAGCAAGGTTAAAGGGACGCTTTTCCTCACGTAAAATGCTGGCTTCCTGTGGTGTGGGATGTGAGTGGGGAATCTTGAGCCACCTGCAAGGTGGCAACCTTGTTTTTTGTTTTGTTTTGTTTTGTTTTCCGAGACAGGGTTTCTCTGTGTAGCTTTGCACCTTTCCTGGAACTCACTTGGTAGTCCAGGCTGGCCTCGAACTCACAGAGATCCGCCTGCCTCTGCCTCCCGAGTGCTGGGATTAAAGGCGTGCGCCACCAACGCCCGGCTTTGCAAGGTGGCAACCTTAAGCAGAGCTCTCAGCCTGTCTTGGCGACGCTGCTTCTTCTTCTGTACGACAGGATAGGGCCAAGGGTGGTGTCTGCTTCACAGGGTCATGGTAAGGATGAGATGCGGTGGTCACGTGCAAGTGCTCAGAAACGTCGGCCTGTTATTTCACTAGGCACCCGGCCAGAGGCGGGGAAGGAAGAGGGTTAGAACCGCTCATGATTTTTCTTCTTGCCAATGACAGGATCAACTGCGTATTTGTGAATATTTCAAGAAAGCAATGTTGGAATGTTATTTTCTACTCAATGTAAACCTCTCAAAACTTTCCAGGACCTCAGATCTGACCCACATCAATGTGCCCAGGGTCTCACATCCTGTCAAGCAGACACTGGACAAACCCGTCTCACTGATGCGAATGCTACAGCTTGGTAGAAGGAGCGAGGTGATATGGAACCCTGCTGCAAACCCTGGTCTTTCTGTCCCCAAGCTTGTCCTCAGAATAGCTGAGCTGCATCTTGGAGGGGGGCATGGATGTGTCAGTGCCCTGGATACAGTCCCTGTCCGCAGTGATGGGACAATTAAAGGCACTTGTTCATCATCCTGGCTGTGTGGATTCCCTGTGGACGTCTGCCTCTGTGAACAGTGCTGTTTGGATCCCAGCCAACCAATGAATACACAGTGGCCCTGGGAGGCTGTGCTTGGAATTTGGCTTTGATGCCAGCCAGCCAGAGCAAAATGTGTTGGGGGGGGGGGCATGAGAAGAACCCAAGATGCAGTTCCTCCTGTCCCAAGTCAGAAACAAGTGTGGGAACAGAGCCGAAACCCAAGCACAGATTAAAAAGGCAAAGTCAGACTACTTTGGCCTCTTAAATTGGCAAAAATTTAGCCAGGCATAGTGGCACATGCCGTTAGTCCCAGCACCCAGGAAGCAGAGACAGGCAGATCTCTGAGTTCAAGGCCAGCCTGGTCTACAGAGCGAGTTCCAGGACAGCCAGGGTTACACAGAAAAACCCTGTCTCGAAAAACAAAACAAAGCAAAAAAGTAACCCCCAGGAGTGGGGAAACACACACACACACACACACACACACACACACACACACACACACACA